>JBBBDQ010000642.1:3757500-3870000 GCA_037127315.1 Ascarosepion bandense | reverse complement strand
AGAAATTATGTTGGCATAATATATATACGTTTTTCTACTTGCTTAGTTAATAAAAGATGCAGCAGCTACTGTGGAGAGACCGTGGTCCTATTTTTCACAGGAGTGTCTCCAGGGTAAGGGTAATATAAATAGGTTTGTCAGCATTCTATGGAAATTACAGATACAGCAACTAATGTAGTGAGTTTGTGTCTCTTCTTCACAAGGGAATTTCCTGGGTTTGTATAATATAGTTTTTTTTTTCTACAGGTAATGGAGGTTGTGGTACAGTGGATATCGGCTCGGAACGAGAAACCGGGGAGCCGAGTTCGAATTCCAGTTGAATCCATTGTATTCACTTACGCGCAAATGCCCTTGGAAAAGGTATTAATCCATCTCTTCCTTCCAGTTATGGGTTAAATAGCAGGACAGATTGGGTTCTATAGCCTTGGTCGGCAACCAGTCTACCGCAGAAAGCAATGGCAATCTACTGCGGGATAATCTTCTACCCAGTCAGTAATGTCTAAAAATGCAGAAAGCAATGGCAACCTTCTGCGGGATAATCTTCTGCCCAGTCAGTTATGTCTCTTTCGAGACATGATCGCCCAAGCGTGTATCACGTATGGCACTTAACTAACTGACGGAATGGAGACCTCAGATAAAGGAACTAGAATGAAGAGCCTGCGCCCAGTATTTGATTGTGGATGGTCCTTGGTTACAATAATATAAACAATTTTCGTTACATGATCTAGGAAACATCGCTGCATCACCTAGTCTACACAATTGTACTATAAGCGCCTGAGAGTGTTCTTAGCTAGGTTTTGTGTCGAGGTATCCCCGATAAATATCGAAAATCGATCATCGAAAAATCGGTTTATAGAAGGAGTGGTCGGATTTTAATCAAATTTGATACACTTATAGACAAAGACATAAGAAACGATATTCAGAAGTTTCTTGGTTGCAGTTCTTACAACAGTGCAGAATATCGATAATATATATATATAAAAGGCAAGATGCTTTTGTGTGTGTCTGTGCCTGGATGTCTGTATTGTTTTCAGCCTTTTTATTTTAGTTTTTGCTTCGAGTTTGGCTCCAAGTAGGTATAATTGTAGTTTATAGTCTCAGCCATGGTACCATTTACTCAGAGGACTTATTTAGCCTTCAAAATTCAGTTTACGACGAAAAAAACTTTTTTGGTATCGATACCAGGAAATCAAAATTTGACTTACATCCATTCAATTTTCTTTCAGTCTACGGTTTCGCTTTAACTGGAAACAACTATTGCTTTTTAGTCTTTCGTGCCAACGTCCAAAGAGTCTGAGCTCCAGGACCATGGATTAGTTTTAAAGCTTTCATTATACCCGAGCAACTCCGGGCTATACTGCTAGTACTACATAGGGGATTATCCAGGTTAATACAAAAATATTTTTTTTACTTGCTATAGAACTGACAGCTGTAGCAGTTAAGGTAGTGAGTTTTTGTCTTATAATTCACAAGGGAGTCTCCTCAGTTAGTGTTGTGGCGAATCTTCGTCGCCAAGTTGTTGTAGCCTTTTAGGGCCCGGAAGTAAAACACGTCTAACGGCTTCCGAAATACACCGTTCGAAAAGGAAAAGAAAAGCAGCGGAGTTCATACTGGTCAATCCAAAATGGAAAAGGTATTCTGTAGACTCCTGCAGAGTTGAGATTTTAGAAGGTGGGTAATATGGTGCCCTCTTACTATATATAATTACGTGCGTGACTTCCGGAAGACAGTTTCTGCTTTGCGCATTGTCGAACACCTTGCCTTCAGGAGGAGAGTAATAACCCAGTCGCGACTCCGCCGAAGTGTAAAATCTCGTCTGGGGAAAATTAGACATAAATTTTAGCCCGGGCTATATGGCGATGGACTGGCAGATGTGATTGACAGGATACATCCAGCTGTAGATAATGTCAACAAAGTCACAAAACGAAAAAGCAGAAATGCGTGTGTGAAGTGGCGTGGCCATTTGGGTCGCGTGGGAACTTTAAGACTAAAAAAGTCTAGAATTTTGCCTGAAAAGTAGAGAGATCCCCGCTGGTATCCGACTCCCGACAGCCTCTTCGTGTGCACAAACTCTCCCTGGGTACCCTTCTGCTTCACACAAGTGTCACCGACGAGGAATAAAAATGAGATTATGTTTTTATATATAGGTGTTCCTCGTTTTACAGTGGCAATATATAACATTACTCGTTACTTTACCCTCATATCAAAGCTTACAACACCTTGTAATTCTTGAAAGATCATCCGTCTAGATATTGCCGATACTCGACATTGCTTAACTTCAGTAATCATACTGGGAAAGTGTGTTTCAAAGCTTTATCGGCGTGGTTATAGCTCAAAAGATCAAGTTATTGGCAAATGACAAAAAGAAGCAAAACAAATTGTTTTTTTTTTTTACGAGAGAGCATAGGAAAATTGGTCACTCAAGGTACTGACCAAGCTCATCGTTGCTTAATCTTAAGTCTATAGGCTCTTTTAATCAAAATATATATTACAGTACAGGCCTTTTGAAACGCTATACATTAAGCAATATGTTCACTTTTAGGAGAAATTAGTGAATAATATAGGTGTGTCATTTTTTTGTAATCGATCAAACATTTAGGTACTGACAGGGGACGACTTTGCTTTGTTGCTCGATGTTTGGCCGGAAGCCTAAATACTTTCTTTTTGGAAGTAGGAATTTGAGAGACGAAAACGAAATGACCTATGACTCCATCAAATGGTTATCTTCATTCCATTTTGCGATTATTAATATCGTTCGTCGCTGCATGGTTTTGACATTTAAAATATGGTTAAGAACTGTGGCTGTTGAACGAGCGAGTGCCAAAATGTCAAATTCATTTCTTGGTAAAAATCTTCTTCTTGATCACACACACACACACACACACACACACACACATATGTATAAATATATATATATATATATATATATATATATATATATATATATATAACCTGATAGTCAGCACTTTGCAAACATATTGCAAATTTTAAGCCATTATAAAAACATGATATTAAACTGGAGTTTATATATATATATATATATATATATATATATATATATATATATAAAGTCCAGTTTAATGTATATATATATATATATATATATATATATATATATATATATATAATTTAAAATTAATATAGTTAACATTGCAATACGGAAATTTCTGTTTCGAGATTTTTACCTCGTCATCCGGCAATGTTATGGAAATGATTCTTATTTGAATATAAGAAACAATACGTTTGTTATTTATGGACGTGGGAAGACACAAAGATTTATGCGTGTATTCAATTTAACTAATCAGTACATGATCGATACCGACTTAGCTGACCGCCTGCAGTCACTCTCTCACCGTCGTGACGTGGCTTCCCTGTGTCTCTTCTATAAATATATTCATGGCTTCTGCTCTGATGAACTTAAATCACTGGTGCCCCATAGGTGTGAGTTTGCACGAGATACTAGATTGACAACTAGGTCCCACTCTTTTACAGTGAAACCGATGAAATGTAACCGCAATTTCTACTCCAACAGCTTCTTTCCTCGCACTTCCCGCCTGTGGAATTCCTTTCCGCATGGTTGCTTCCCCGACGGCTATGACCTCCAGGAGTTTAAATGTAGGGTCAATAGACACCTTCGAACACACTAACTCACACCCATTCTCTCCAACTCTCTCCCTATGTACATCCTAACTCGTCTATCATCCTCCTTCTGACATTTCCTATACCCAATCGCCCTATATAACCCCCTTCCACAGGGAAGCAACGTCACGCCGGTGTGAGAGTGACTGCAGGCCCTTCAACTAAGTCGGTATCAATCATGTACTGATTAGTTAAATTGAACACACACATAAATCTTTGTGTCTTCCCACATCCATAAATAACAAACGTATTGTTTCTTATATTCAAATAAGAATCATTTCCATAACATTGATCTATAGTGGCAGTGGAATGCCTTGCTTGGGGTGACATGATTAAAAAAATGTATGTTGTACCAAAAGTAGCCAACCATGAGTATAAATTAAAAGAATAAGCTAACATAAATATTAATGTAAGCTGGAGTATATTGAGAAATGCCAAACCTTACACCAATACTGATGTCTATTGATTGTAAGAAGAAAAAAAGTTGGTTAAAGCATCATTTCCGGAAGTTTACTAAATGAAAGTTTAAAAAAATACCTGGATGTATGTACATTAGAAAGCACATTCTGGGTTGGTACAAACACGGCTTCACAATTAAAACACAACTTATTCCCATAAAATACACAATTTAGTTATGAAACGGATCCTGCTTCATATTTGCTCTTCTCTATTGGCACAACTTTTGAGGAAAGGCTGGAGGCTTTTAATCTACAGAATAATGTTTCAAACTGATGTGCATCTAAAGTAAGACGAATATTCAGTATTTAAAATAAATTGATTGAAACATTTCTAAAAGAACACAAAAACTCTTTGTAACAATCAGTGACACATCCTAAAAAGTATAAACAGAAAAGTTATTGATAGCAATTATCAGAGAACAATCAAATTGACACTAAAAAAGTAATTTAGATTTTACTAGTACAACTTATTGAATTCTGTTGTTTTCCAATTCTTGTCTCTTGTCTCTGTTGCTAATTTTTCTTGGCTTGATACAAAAAAAATTTAAAAAAAAAATTTTTTTTTTTTTTCAATTGGAGTAGATAGATCTATCTATCGCCAGGTTCACACTCCACCAATCTCTATTGAACAGGTTAAAAGGTTCATCCCTTGTTCCCTGTTTAGGATATGGTTTCCGGCTTTCTCTTTTCCGATCTTTTCTCTATTACGTAGCCCCTTGCACATCAGTGGCGTTACCACCTTGCTCGGGGTGATACGATTAAAAAAAAAAATGAAAGTATGTACAATACCATTTGGTTAGCCTCGACTCACTTACCTCCTTATGTTAAACTTCCTGTTTTCAACTTCCTGTTGTGCGTTTAAAATAAGGCGTTGAGGAATCAGTTAGTCTATAACGTCTAATGATACCGAAATGTTGAAACCATGATAGCATAAACGGCTGATCTTAAGAATCATCGTTTTAGCATCCGACCACGATTGATGAACTACTTGTAAGTCTGCTGATGTCGCTGGATGCACATAATGTCGCTGATGCTTCACGGTTGAAAGTTGGTAAGGGAAGGGACACGGTAGACCTCCGCGCTATACCCGGGTAAACGATATGCAGAACTCACGCTATATTAGCCCCACAAATTCAAATTTCAAATTAGACTCAAATTAAAAGACATTCAAACAAAGAAGTTACAAGACAAATTCAAATTCGAAATCTAAGATTAAAGAAACAAATCTAATAACTGTGGACCTTAAAAATTTTCTAATTGATGAAAGGAAAATAACTTGAGAGCAAATATTGGCTTCAATGTAAATAATTTGAATGACATAGACACAAATAATATTAATAATAGTTAATATATTAGTATTAATAATAGTTAATATATTAGTATTAATAATAGTTAATATATTAGTTAAAAAATGCAATAAAATCGCGTAATTAGTTATAGGTTTTTAAAAGTATCTGGTGTTGATTAAAGGCATGGCTTACAAAAAAAGAACGGATATTAATTATAAAATATAATAATTGTTAGAATAAATCACTGACATGAAATACTCTACAAAAGTCTATAAGATGGAATATATGAAAACACGTTGGATGTTTATTATGTTAATAATATTTTTATAATATAAAAAACTTGACAGAGCTAGCTTGCTATATACATAGATAAAAAAAAATTTTGATAGATAGATAGATAGATAGATAGATAGATAGATAGATGTGAACAGACTGAGATAGATAGATAGATAGATAGATAGATAGATAGATAGATAGATAGATAGATAGAACAGACTGAGAATAGATAGATAGATAGATAGATAGATAGATAGATAGATAGATATATATGAACAAATTTATATATATATATATATAGAGAGAGAGAGAGAGATGAACAAATTTTGATAGAGTGATTGATATACACAAAGTTTGTTAGATAGATAGATAGATAGATAGATAGATAGATAGATAGATATGAACAAATTTATATATATATATATATATATATATATACATATATATATAGATAGATAGATAGATAGATAGATAGATATGAACATATTTTGATAGAGTGATAGATATGAACAAATTTTGATAGATATGAACAAATCTTGATAGATAGAGAGAGAGATATGAACAAAGTTTGTTAGATAGATAGATAGATAAATAGATAGATAGATAGATATGAACAAATTTATATTTATAGATAGATAGATAGATAGATAGATAGATAGATAGATAGATAGATAGATAGATAGATATGAACAAATGTTGACAGAGTGATAGACATGAACAAATTTTGATAGATATGAACAAATTTTGTTAAATAGATAGATTGATAAATAGATATGAACAAATTTTGATAGAGTGATAGATATGAACAAATTTTGTTTAGATAGATAGATAGATAGATAGATAGATAGATAGATAGATAGATAGATAGATAGATAGATAGAAGCAAATTCTTTCTAAGCTCGATATCTGCACATGGCTTAAATAACGATTAATACTGCATTTAAATTGTTGAAGATCAAATTATATGGAAAAGCTAGGATCCGGAAGAGAGTTCCGTAAGCGAGAATGACAATAGAAGAATCTGTTAGCATAAAAATATTGCTTAGACATTTTGTAATAAACATATTTGCCATGTGCCAATCGTTTATGGGTAAATAGCGAAAAAAAAAAAACTCTCGTATTGAAGTGATTTAATTTTCTCAAAATGTCAACAACGACACAAACTTTATGTAACATTAAGTATGATTCATTTCCCTTTTGTTGCAATACACCATTACTCTCCGGGAAACATATAAATCTAATTTGACCCCGTTTCATCCATTTTGAATCCTGGAAAATGCGATTGAGATCTAAACTAAAATATAAGACACAACAAAATTTTAGCCGTGATTTTAGGTGATAAAAAACAAACCCTGCGTTTTATACACACAGGATTATGGTAAAACTATTTATACAATCAGTCAGTTAAGAGTCATACGTAATACAAATTAGGGTAATCATGTCTCAAAAGAGACTGGGCAGAAGATTTTCTCGCAGTAGTTTGATGTGAAATACTCTAGAAAGTATATAAGATGGAATATATGAAAACAGGTTGGATGTTTATTATGCTGATAATATTTTTATAATATAAAGAAATGACATAGCTAGCTTGCTATAGGGATAGATATGAACAAATTTTGATAGATAGATAGATAGATAGATAGATAGATAGATAGATAGATAGATAGATAGATAGGTATGTTACCAAAATTTTGATAGATAGATATGAACAAATTTTGATAGAAAGATAGATATGAACAAATTTTGTTTAATAGATAGATAGATAGATAGATAGATAGATAGATAGATAGATAGATAGATAGATAATGAACAGAGACTCATATAGATAGATAGATAGATAGATAGATAGATAGATAGATAGATAGATAGATAATGAACAGAGACTCATATAGATAGATAGATAGATAGATAGATAGATAGATAGATAGATAGATAGATAATGAACAGAGACTCATATAGATAGATAGATAGATAGATAGATAGATAGATAGATAGATAAATAGATAGATAGATAATGAACAGAGACTCATATAGATAGATAGATAGATAGATAGATAGATAGATAGATAATGAACAGAGACTCATATAGATAGATAGATAGATAGATAGATAGATAGATAATGAACAGAGACTCATATAGATAGATAGATAGATAGATAGATAGATAGATAGATAGATAGATAAATAATGAACAGAGACTCATATAGATAGATAGATAGATTGATAGATAGATAGATAATGAACAGAGACTCATATAGATAGATAGATAGATAGATAGATAGATAGATAGATAGATAGATAGATAATGAACAGAGACTCATATAGATAGATAGATAGATAGATAGATAGATAGATAGATAATGAACAGAGACTCAGATAGATAGATAGATAGATAGATAGATAGATAGATAGATAGATAGATAGATAGGAGCAAATTCTCTGTACAAGTCTCGAAATCTGCACATGGCTTAATTTAGTTTTGATTAAAAAAAGAGTATAATAGATTTTAATAAAAAGGCGATAAAGCCACTACGACACAAGGGTTTACGCTAATAATATTTGTAAGTCAGTAAAGTGCCATGCGTAATACAATCTTGGGTGATCATTTTTCAAAAGAGACATGACTGACTGGGAAGAAGATTTTCTCGCAGTAGTTTGCCATTACGTCACTATCTTTTGTGACAGAGACTATAGACAAGAAACCCGAGCACAACTCATATATTTCAACCGGTAGAGAACACCTTAATGTTTAAAATACGTATCAACATTCAGAAAAGCAAGTAAGGGAGTTTCACAGACGGGAAATGAGAGAAAAGAATCCATTCAATTAGAAGTTGTTAACTATTTAACATTTAACTATTTCAACGCCAAAACGGTGTGACCTAGATGCTAATCAAATCAGTCAGTCAATTGCCACACGTGATATACGCTTTGGGCGATGATGACACGAAAGAGAATTGACTGACTGTGCAGAAGATTATCCCGCAGGAGGTTGCCATTGCTTTTTGCGGTAGAGTGGTGAATTATATTATTATATTAATAAGTAGTAATTAGTGGGGGATCAGTTTATTACTTCATGACAATAGAAAACCGATCACCCACTTTATGCCCAGTAGAAGCCTTAATCATGTTTATATTATATTCAGTCAGTCAGTTAAGTGCCATACGTGATACACGCTTCGGCGATCATGTCTCGAAAGAGACATGACTGACTGGGCAGATTATCCCGCAGTAGGTTGCCATTGCTTTCTGCGGTAGACTGGTGAATTATATTATTATATTAATAAGTAGTAATTAGTGGGGGATTAGTTTATTACTTCATGACAATAGAAAACCGATCACCCACTTTATGCCCAGTAGAAGCCTTAATCATGTTTCTATTATATTCAGTCAGTCAGTTAAGTGCCATACGTGATACACGCTTCGGCGATCATGTCTCGAAAGAGACATGACTGACTGGGCAGAAGATTATCCCGCAGGAGGTTACTATTGCTTTTTGCGGTAGACTGGTTGCCAACCAAGTCTATAGAACCCAATCTGTCCTATTATTTGACCCATAACTGGAGGGAAGAGACGGATTAATACCTTTCCCAAGGGTATTTGTGCGTAAGTGAATGCAAGGGATTCAATACAAATATCCTTGCGTCTCTTCCTTCCAGTTATGGATCAAATGAAGTAGCGCGCTTCAATTCATATGATTGGAACACCAGAGAAAAAAAAAAAGCACGTCAGAACTGTTGCCATGAAAATATTTGTAGGAAAGACAGAGGGAAGCCACGTCATGTCGGTGAGAAAGTGAGTGAAGTCGAGATGCAAAATGCAAGAATGTTGATTTATTTCAGGGTCAAAGTGAAAGAAAGACATATAAAAAGCCCAAGAAATGTTTGTGGTCTACTTGCATATTTTATTTTTCTTCTTTGGGTGGTTTCCTTGTCACAGTCAGTCAGTTAATTGCCATACGTGATACACGCTTGGGCGATCATGTCTCGAAAGAGACATGACTGATTGAGCAGAAGATTATCCCGCAGTAGGTTGCCATTGCTTTCTGCGGTAGACTGGTTGCCGACCAAGGCTATAGAACCCAATCTGCCCTGCTATTTAATCCATAACTGGAAGGAAGAGACGGATTAATGCCTTTCCCAAGGGTATTTGTGCGTAAGTGAATGCAATGGATTCAACTGGAATTCGAGCTCGGCTCCCCGGCTTCTCGTTCCGAGCCGATATCCACTGTACCACAACGCACATATGATAATACTGTTTTGTTTTAATTATTTCACCCCAATCAAAGCAGGACCACCACTAATGCGCAGGGGGGTTACAGTCAAAGAAATGACTGGGTACAGTGGGTATTGAAGAATGGATAAAAGATGAATGGGATTCAAGAAGCTGGCAATTGACGTTGCATGTAAATATTTGGAAATTTCTGTCCCTTCTTGATTTTAGTATAATATTTCAATGTACTTTTTTATTTCGCTATCCTCAATCTGCTTAATTTACATGTTGGTCTGACCTTTTGCTAACGACTATGGATTCTATCTTCTTGAAATTAATCCTTGACCCTTTCTTTTCGCTTTTCATCGTTATCATTTGTGACACAGACTATAGATAAAAACCCGAGAACAACTGATATATTTCAACTTAGTGATTAAAATACGTATGAACATTCGTTTATACCGAATTTTTTTTCTATAGTGAAGGTTAAACACCTGATATTCAAGCGTAGTTTCAGCGGGTTACGAAGTCGTAGTAACTACATTCTGAGGATTGAAATCGTTACTAACAATTACTAAATCGTTACTAACAATCACTAAATCGTTACTAACAATCACTAAATCGTTACTAACAATTACTAAATCGTTACTAACAATCACTAAATCGTTACTAACAATTACTAAATCGTTACTAACAATTACTAAATCGTTACTAACAATTACTAAATCGTTACTAACAATTACTAAATCGTTACTAAGACGAATTATATGATATTGGAGTAAATCAATGCTCCAAGCCTAAGCTTTTCATTCGCTCTTTCTTCATGTATCCAATTTCATTCACGTCTCTAATTCATTCATCTTCAAAATTAATACATTTCCCTGAGGCAACCCAATTCAACGTATTCCAGAAACAAAATAGCCGCGTTAGCAGTAAATATTATATTTCAACCTCAGATGAATGAGAGATGGCTCAGGAAAAAAAAATCATTTTTATGCTTTTTATTATATTTGCTATTACTATTATTAATATTATTATCAATATTTAACTATTATTATTAGTATTGTTATTATTACTATTATTGTAATAAGAATTAGAATCCTATGATTATCATTATTGCTATAAATATTAATGTTACTGTCAATGTTATTTTTGTTACTATTACTATCATATATTTGTATTATTGCTATTATTATTATTATGTTATTTTTCATCATATTTTGATTTCTGCTATGATCTCACTAGCTACCAAATCTGCAGGAAGATGTAAGGCGTGTCGTTGTGTGTTGTTATGGCTCCATTTCATATTTTTTCTATCTCCCCTATTATCCCTAGCGTTACATAGACAATGTTCTCCTTCGTGTGTGGGCTGTACTTATCAAGACAATTTTTTGTATATCTCTTAAGCTGGGGTTTCCAGGGATTCTTTCAATGTGTTGTTTTGTTCCATTTTTTATCATTCCAAGTGCACCTACTATCACTGGCACAACTCTTGTTTTCAATTTCCACATTTTTTCTATTTCAATTTCCAGATCTTTATATTTTGACAGTTTTTCGAATTCCTTGGTTGCTATGTTATAATCCGCTGGACAAACCATATCGAATAGGCAAGTTTTTTCTTTCTGGTTTTTAACAATAATGTCTGGCCTGTTTGCTTCAATTTTTCTGTCTGTGTAGATGGTGTAATCCCATAGAATGGTGACATCTTCTATTTCTGTAACCGGTGCTGGGTGATGTTCATACCAGTGTTTGTTTACAGATTTTCCATAGCGTTTCAATTCATTATTATTATTAATATTTATTATTATTATTATTATTATTGTTACTGTTATTTTTATTATTATTATTAGTCGTAATAGTACTATTATTATTACTATTCCTATAATAATAATAATAATAATAATAATAATAATAATAATATAGAAACGTGTGACGTTTTATTTGGTCGTTACAATGAAGATCAGCATTTCCATTTGCCTGAGCAAATTGCAATGATTTACATTCGACAAGCATAATACATTTCGTTGAACATGAAATCAAGTTAAAGGGAGAAAAAAAAACCCTTATGTCTTGTCCTAATTACCTTGGTTAAATTAAAATCTGAATTTGTCCCTGAATGCGTTTCCCTTCCTCTAGGCAGCTTTACGCATTCACAATATTAAAATCGATGTAACATTTATTTAATACATTTTTTAAAAATATACATAGCAAAACACACACACGCAATAACGGGCACATACGAGAAGGTGCTGAAAAAACTTCAGCTCAACCTACAGCCCAGAATCTATCAAATGACCACATATGACATTTATAATCCCTTCATGGTCGGACCGAGAAACACTTCAGACTGACCCCACCTGCCGTCGTTGCGCGCGTCAGAGTCAAATCAGACGAAAACTAGTATTACTGCCATTTCTGAGCTGGACCTGCTCGATCCTCACTTTACCGCCCTGACGCGGCCTTTTGGGTAATTAATTATTTATCATCATTCAACCTCTTTCCAGCAGACACAATTTCACAAGCGTATCGCTAATTTATCGTCACTTCATTGGCAAATGTTCAGACAAGCACTGTTAGTTCTTTAGTGCCACCGTCTCTATTGAACAGGTGATGAGGCTCATCACTTGTTCCCTGCTTAGGATGTGATTTCCGGCTTTCTCTTTTCCAATCTTCTCACTTTTTTTTTCAATTGGAGTAGATAGACTAAACTATCGCCCGGTTCACACTCCACCCAACGTCTATTGAACAGGTGAAGAGACTCATCCCTTGTTTCCTGTTTAGGATGCGGTTTCCGGTTTTCTCTTTTCCAATCTTCTCACTTTTTTTTCAATTGGAGTAGATAGACTAAACTATCGCCCGGTTCACACTCCACCCACGTCTATTGAACAGGTGAAGAGGCTCATCCCTTGTTTCCTGTTTAGGATGCGGTTTCCGGTTTTCTCTTTTCCAATCTTCTCACTTTTTTTTTCAATTGGAGTAGATAGACTAAACTATCGCCCGGTTCACACTCCACCCACGTCTATTGAACAGGTGAAGAGGCTCTTCCCTTGTTTCCTGTCTAGGATGCGGTTTCCGGTTTTCTCTTTTCCAATCTTCTCACTTTTTTGTTCAATTGGAGTAGATAGACTAAACTATCGCCCGGTTCACACTCCACCCACGTCTATTGAACAGGTGAAGAGGCTCATCCCTTGTTCCCTGTTTAGGATGTGGTTTCCGGCTTTCTCTTTTCCAATCTTCTCACTTTTTCAATTGGTGTAGACAGATCTATCTCTCACCCGGTTCACACTCCACCCACATCTATTGTGGTTTCCGGTTTCTATGCAGTCGGTCCCGTTAATCCACAGGACCGAATCACACGAATTACCCCCGTATTCCGTCGCTAAGAAGAATGTTCCGCCCAGTGTATTTCTTCTCAAGAACATTTTTTTTTGGAGGGGGGTGGATCAGACTTGTACGTGAAGACTTTCCACACCACCAGAATTTTAAAGTCATCAGCACTAGGGTCAATCGTCATCTATCCCCCTTATCCTCGTAATTTTCACTTCCTACTTCGTTGTTCTTTCGAAATTCCCCGCCTATTTGACTGAATGTTCCCATGAGTAATTAATACAGAGTGCGATGGATGAACTGTCGTCTAAATTACGCAAAAATGAAAATAAGACCGTGGTTTTCTTTTTAACCGATATATTTAACTAAATTACACAAAAATTTCTCGAAACACTTCTTTCTTCTTTTATGTGCCATGTCCTTTCAGGACGTAGGCGATCATGGCTTTCCACATCTCCCTATTCCTGGTGGCTCTTAGCACGCTTTCTCCTGTTGCACCATGCAACCCTCGTTCAGTCATCCATCTGATCAGGTCCTTCAAATATGTTATTTGTTGCTTTCCCCTGTCTCTTTCCCCCTCTATCTGGCCTGTTAGTATCAGGTTCTCCAATCCCTCCTTCCTCATTGCATGTCCCAGGAACTTCAGCTGTCTCTTCCTGATGCTCAGTATTAATTTCCTTTTCGTCTCCATCCTTTCCAAAACCTCGTTATTGCTCATATGCTCGGTCCATGATATCCGCAGCATCCTTCTGTAGAACCACATTTCAGTTGTTTCAAGTTTTTCCTTCATCTTTGATCATATTGTCCAACATTCACTTCCATATTGAAGAACTGACATCACATAGCAATCCAATACTTTTCTCTTTGTTTCTGGTGAAATTGTCCGGTTTCTTAATACTCTTCTCAGCTTCTGGAATGCATCCTTGTGCTTTTGGATGTCAGGAATATAAATGTATAGAAACTGCTGCGACCACAAAGTGAGGGCTCAGTTTATATATTGATTGTAATATGAAACTGATCCCCCACTTTATAACCAGTATGCTTCTGTAGAATCCCATTTCAGCTGCTTCAAGTTTTTCCTTCGTCTTCGAAGATATTGTCCAACATTCACTGCCATTTTGAAGAACCGGCATCACATAGCAATAAAGAGTAAATTTATTGAACAAAATCTATATTGGCTTCAACCACGGACTTCAGACGATTTCGGAATCTCCTGAACCTCTTCTGGATGATGTTGCTTACGCTGGAGAATACTACCATGATCAGTGCTACAAGAATTTTGTTGATCTCTCAAAAACCTATGACCAAAATACATTTTTGAAGGAATAAATTTTTGCATACAAAACTAGAAGACGTCTTCAGTTTCTAAAATAAAAAAATAAAAATTCATCAAAATCTGATTAAATCAATCTGCTCACTATAACCGAACATTAAAAAAATAGCTTAAAACATTACATTTTTGGCATTAAATAACCCACAGAGGTGTTGATATGCCGTTAAACAAAACTCAAACTCAAACTCTAAAACTTCGTCTTGTCTACATATTCGGTGCATGTTATGGTGCCTGAGAGAAAGGAGCAAAAAAATATGATTGAAAATGAAAATGAGAGAGAGAGAGAGAGAGAGAGAGAGAGAGAGATGGCATAGCGACTGATTATGGGTCATTAAATGTGAAAATTTAATTATTTTTGAGCATTGATGTAATAATATATTATTCTGTTTTCACAATCGAATACATGGTAGATGATCCTCGGCTTTTGTGTATATACATGTTTGTGTGAACATTATTACGAGAGGCGGTGATATGTGTGTTTTATGTTGGAGTTTTGCTAAAGACATATTTCAGAAGACAGTTTGATTTCTTTAAGAAATTGCAGGATATTATATGATATTATATAGCTTAATGAAATGAAAGAATTCTTTAGTATTACTGGTTTGATTGATGTTTTGCGGCATATCAACCTCCAGGGTTTATTTAATACCAAAATTTGCGATAGACTAAACTATCGCCCGGTTCACACTCCACCCACGTCTATTGAACAGGTGTAGGGGCTCATCCCTTGTTCCCTGTTTAGGATGTTGTTTCCGGCTTTCTCTTTATCAATCTTCTCACTTTTTTTTTTCAATTGGAATAGATAGACGAAACTTTCGCCCGGTTCACACTCCACTCACGTCTGTTTAACAGGTGAAGAGGCTCATATCTTGCTCCCTGTTTAGGATGTGGTTTCCAGCTTTCTCTTTTCCATTCTTCTCACTTTTTCAATTGGTGTAGACAGATCTATCTCTCGCCCGGTTCACACTCCACTCACGTCTATTGAACAGGTGAAGAAGCTCATCCCTTGTTCCCTGTTTAGGATGTGGTTTCCGGTTTTCTATTTTCCAATCTTCTCATTTTTTCAATTGGAGGAGATAGATCTATCTATCGCCTGGTTCACACCCCACCCACGTCTATTGAACAGGTGAAGAGGCTCGTCCCTTGTTCCCTGTTTAGGATGTGGTTTCCGGCTTTCTCTTTTCCAATCTTCTCACATTCTCAATTGGAGTAGATAGATCTATCTGTCACCCGGTTCACACTCCACCCACGTCTATTGAACAGGTTAAGAGGCTCATCCCTTCTTCCCTATTTAGGATGTGGTTTCCGGCTTTCTCTTTACCAATCCTCACACTTTTTTTCAGTTGGAGTAGAGAGGCTAAACTATCGCCCGGTTCACACTCCACGCACGTCTATTGAACAGGGGATGAGGCTCATCCCTTGTTCCCTGTTTAGGATGTGGTTTCCGGCTTTCTCTTTTCCAATCTTCTCACTTTTTCAATTGGTGTAGACAGATCTATCTTTCGCCCGGTTCACACCCCACCCACGTCTATTGAACAGGTGAAGAGGCTCATCCCTTGTTCTCTGTTTAGGATGTGGTTTCCGGCTTTCTCTTTTCCAATCTTTTCACTCCTATGTAGCCCCCTGCACATCAGTGGCGTTACCGCCTTGCTCGGGGTGATATGATTAAAAAAAATATATTTTGAACATAATTGTATGCTTTTCCCTACAGATAAAATATATTGTTGGTTATTTTATAAAAACGTATTTTTATATTTTCATAGTGTTTTTTTTTTTTTTTTTTTTAGTGGGTATTTGATATTTAATATCTGTTGGAGCTGTCATTTTGCTTCCTGCGAACCCGCCTCTCCATGGTAACTCCTCTCTTGATTTGAGTTGTTGGGCCAGTGTTCCTCACCATTTCAACCAGTTGACTTCTACACTCTCCCATGACTCCGTGTTGATGCCCACAGCCTTCATTTCGCGTTTTATGATGTCACGATACCACAGCTGTGGCCGCCCAGTGGGTCTTTTTCCATTTGCCAGCTCTCCATACATGAGGTCTTTTGGAATGCGACCATCTGGAATGCGGTGGACATGGCCTGTTTAAGGAGTATGAACATGGCCAGTCCCTCCCGAGACAGGACCTCAGTGTTGGGCATCTTGTCATGCCATGAGATTCCCAATATGCGTCGGATAGTTCTCTCGTATATGGTGTTCAGACGCCTCTCTTGCCTGGCGTAGGTGGTCTTTGTCTCGCTGCCGTATAGCAGTATAATGAGGACATAGGCGTTATACGCTGTCATTTGTGTCTTTATTGTCAGTTTGAAGTTCATCTAAACGCGTATTATATATAAAGAGAGAGAGGGAGGGAGAGAAAGAGGAAGAGGGAAGGAGAGAAAGGGAGAGAGTGTGTGTGTCGGCTACCAAACAGAAAAGGGAGAGAAAACAAGAGAATGAATAAATTTCATGTAGGCACATCTGAGAGAGAGAGAGAGAGAGAGAGAGAGAAAGAGAGAGAGAGAGAAAAAAAGATAGAAAGAAAGAAAGAAAATTTACTTAACGTAAAGCGTTTTTTATATATTTAGCGTGAGAGAGAGAGAGAGAGAGAGAGAGAGAGAGAGAGAGAGAAGCTGAGAGAAAGTGTTAGGAAGATTGACAGAATACGAGAGTAAAAAAGGCGTTATTTTATCGTAAGCGTCGTCCCTGGAGAAGCAGTTGTAATAAATATCACGACTGCTACGCCCTGGCCGACAGTCATCAATCTGACATATTCACATATATTTACTATTGGATGTTTTTTTTTATCTTCGAAGACGTGAGCAAAGCAGTTAATTCCACCGCTATACCAGGTGGCGGGTATTTTAAAACGCTTTCATTAACTGCAACCAATACGTGAGTCTTCGGAATTTACCGTTTAAGTTTTTGCTTTTTTAATTTTAATCAATTCACCTTTTAGGAAGGCGATAACGCCACTAAAACGCAAAGGGGTCGACCAGAAGTAAAAGAGAATGAAAATACTTTAGAAGGAACCGGAAACCCAATAATGGTTTAAATTTCAGAGTTGAGGCGAAAACGTTAGAGCTGAAGTATTATTTAGGAGGTGTAAACCTTATCTTAAACATGAGACAATCGATAATTCTCTACTCCTGTTCAAAAGACCAGAGAAAAGTGATAACGATAGAGGAACTTATCTACTCCTATTAATGAAAAATAAATTAAATACATAGAAAAACTTTTCAGAGTTTAGGCGGAGACGTTAGAAGTCTAAAGCTGATGTCGAATTTAAAATTGAACCGTAAACCTCATCTTAAACATGAAGCAAAGGATAACCGTCTACTCTTGTTCAGAAGATCAAAAAGGAGTGTTAAGTTAACGATAGAAGAACTTATTTACTCCTAATAACGAAACAAATTCAATACATTGGAAAGAAATGTCGGAATTTAGGCGAAGGCTTTAGAAGTATAAAGCAGATGTCGAATTCAAAATGAACTCTGTACCTTATCTTAAACAGGAAACAAAAAATGATTCTCTATCCCTGTTTGACTCTTAGGCAGACCAGAGCTATATTTATCTATAAAACGTTACTGTAAATCAGAACATTGTTTAATTTATGACTCTTTTCCGCATCGGACTTTGTCTACCATTTACAATACGGAACAATTTCTAACTTTTTTTATGAAGCGTGAACAGGGTTTATCTTTACCTTTTTAACTCAAGTATAAACCAGACAATATATCTACTATTTTGAACCGAGCTTAAAACGAACATATGTCTACGTCTTTGACTTTCGCTCAAACCAGAGTGTAAACAGAACTATGCCTACGTTTTTGGCTTTAAATCAAACTGAAACTTTGTGCACGTTTTACAATATCTGCCGTTTTGACCCTTGTTTAAACTGAAACTCTGAGCACATTTTGTTTTTAATTTAAAAACTGACCATGTCTACTTTTTTTACACTAGTTCAAATTGAAACTCTGTACCTATTTTTTTTATTCTAGCGTAAACCGGACCATGTCTAGCGCTGTGACTCGAGTTGGAATTGAGCCTCGGTATATCTTTTTAAACTCTAGTGTACACTGGACCATGTTTAACTTTCAGACTCAAGTTCAAACTGAACCTTTGTCCACCTTTTTGACTCTAGATTAAACTGGACCATATCTACCGCTTTGAATCTAGTACAAACTGAACTTCTGCATACTCTTTTTTTTATTCTAGCATAAACCAGAACATGTCTACCGTTTTGATCCTAGCTCAAACTGAAGCTTTTTACTCTAGTGTAAACCGGACCATTTTTACTCTAGTGTAAACCGGACCATGTATATCGTTTTGGCTCTGGTTTGGCCTAAAATTTTGTGTACTTTTTTTCTCCATTAGTGTAAACTGGACCATATCTACGGTTCTGATTTTAGTTCAAACCGAACCTTTGTGCACCTTTTTGACTCTAGTGTAAACCGGGCCTATATCGATGTTTCTATTCTTTCTTATTTTTGTCCTGTAAGATTTATATTCGACCTTAAGACATTAAAGGTCAATAGGTCATTAAATTAAGGAGCCTAACCTAACCCAACTAATCAGATTATTCTATCTGTGCATTCGTTGTTGGATCGGTTCGGCTCTCAAAATGAAGAGAATTATTGTTTCTGGTTTTCAGGTGGAACGCACTATCACAGCCATCATCAATGCAGGAAGATTGACCCCTGGCAATCTGAACACACTTAACTCTGAAGAAGCACACATGATTTCACCTGAAGAATAGTATCTTAGCTTAAATCGTGAAGTTCAATACACCGCTGAGATGTGGAATAACACCGTGGAATTGAAAGACCTTTAAACAAAAGAAATTCTTCACGGGCGTCGTTCTTTTGCGTTCCATAGTTCAAAATATCAACATCTGAAATTTCACGATACATAAGTTCTGAATCTACACTCTCTGAACCGACAACAATAACTGACCTTTTCTGAAACTATCTAAGGCTCCATGATGCATCATCGAGGTATGCACTCCCGGTAGATTTACCTGTCCACAGGAAGACAACAAGACGGATAGATAGATTAAGAGAAAGTAAGAAAGAAAAGGAGAGTGTGTCAGCTGCCAAAGACAAAAGAGAGATAAAATAAGGGACGGAATAGATTTCAAGAACAGAAAATGTGAAAAAGAGATATCCGACCGAAGTACGCTTTTTATTTTGGCAGTCGTCCTGGGATAAACTTCATCTCGCAGCAAGGCTTTTGATCTTGGAGTTTTCGTATCTCTTATCTTTTATAACATCAATTGTTATTCTATCATCTATAAATGCCTGAAAGTATGAAATTGACTTTATTTGTTGCTATTATAAAATTTTGTGCCTATAATAATTTGTTTAAATATATATATATATATGGTCATCCGCAGACAGATCGCTGTATCACGGCTCATCAGTGCGGTTAGACATCCGATTGCCTTTTAACCCAGGATTGAAACACGACTGAATTGGCGTCAGTCGGCGATTCTACTTCCGAGCTGTGATCGCACAGTAGAAAGAGGCAGATTTTTAGCGTATCTATCATACGCCAGTAGCCAGAGTGCTCTAATTCATTACTGAATGAGCGATATATATATATAGTTATTTTTATTGTTATAATAATATCATACTGCAACTTCAAAGCTATCAAGTTCCGGTGCTCATTGCACCATCATCAGGCAGTAACAATCATAGCAATAACATAATGATTATATCAATATCATAATAATTATATATATATATATATATATTATCTGTAATACTCTTTTTTTATATTTTTTTTCAATTGGAGTAGATAGACTAAACTATCGCCCGGTTCACACGCCACCCACGTCTATTGAACAGGTGATGAGGCTCATCCCTTGTTTCCTGTTTAGGATGTGATTTCCGGTTTTTCTCTTTTCCAATCTTTTCACTATTTTATTTTATTTTTTCAATTGGAGTAGATAGACTAAACTATCGCCCGGTTCAGACTTCACCCACGTCTATTGAACAGGTGAAGAGGATCATCCCTTGTTTCCTGTTTAGGATGTGATTTCCGGTTCTTCTCTTTTTCTCTTTTCCAATCTTTTCACTCTTTTATTTTATTTTATTTTATTTTTTCAATTGGAGTAGATAGACTAAACTATCGCCCGGTTCACACGCCACCCACATCTATTGAACAGATGAAGAGGCTCATCCCTTGTTTCCTGTTTAGGATGTGGTTTCCGGTTTTTCTCTTTTCCAGTCTTTTCACTCTTATGTAGCCCCCTGCGCATCAGTGGCGTTTTCGCCTTGCTTGGGGTGATATGATTAAAAAAAATTGAGGTTTTGAGGAGCTTTGAAGCACCTCTTAACTGCTGTTGTTTGCTGTTTGTTTCCAGTACGCAACCATTCTACTTTGTACCGTAAATCTTGAAAAAATAAGAAAAAACTAATATCAAAACTAATTTAATTTTCTCAACATGTCAACAGCTACTCAAACTTATGACAACATTATTTTTTTTATAATCATATCGCCCCATGCGAGGCATTTTACTGCCACTGTTGAGCAGGAGCTTACATAGAAGAAAAGTTACGAGAAAGAGTGGCAGGTTATAGAGGGCGTCAGGAAGTGGGTAAGAGAAAGATGAGAATACTGATGAGAGTAGAGTGGACGGAGAAAGGAGCATGAGAGAGAGGATGCGGGTTAGTGAGATAGGAGATGACTATTGACATTTAAATTCTTGGAGATTGTAGCTGATTGACTCCATCAAGTATATCAGACGGTACGAACGGATCCTAGACAAAATTAATAGACAAAACTTGTCTATATTATTCAATTAAACTTGTATTAATGAAAAAATACTGCCAAAACACACACACACACACACACACACACACACACACACACACACACACACGATATATATATATATATATATATATATATATATATTGTATCGAGGCAGCAGATAATTTTCTAAATATATATTGTTAAATATAAGAGACAATGAATGTCTATTATGTTTAATCATGAGCCATTTTAAATATCGTATTTTGGCCTTAATTTCAGGTGAAAATAAAAACAAAAATTCTCCAACATTTATTAAGTTGGTTTAAGCTTTCGACTCACATGAGCCATCTTCAGAGAAGTTACAGAAACGTTAACATAAAAACATCCACCAACAAAGATGATTTTATTGCTAAGCAACGATAACAGTTCGTAAATTTGTAATGTGGTTGTACGAAGTCACACCGGGTGAGAGTTCGAAATGTTAACAGAACCATATATTTAAATGCAATGTAATGTGTTATGACCAGATTTAAACGTGATTTTATTAAGTGTGGGTTGTTTTGATTTAATGTAGATGGCCTCCAATATCTGAAGATACTTTTTACTGTGTGTATGAGTGAGGATTATTGTATTGTTGACTAAATTATGGCTAATATTACCGTCATGGCTATGTTTTTCTAAGAAAAAGAATTCTCTTATATTTAACAATATATATATATATATATATATATATATATTGTGTATTTAGCCAACAAATTTTAAATTGCAAACAATTATTTTTAATAAAATCCGTTCATACTCACGAATAATCTTTCACGTTTTACAATCAAAAATATGTCAGAAATGAGCTGTAACGTTGACAGATGTTATTTTCATTCATTTCTTAAGGTACCCAAGTACTTTCAGCCTCTTTCCAAGGTCATCTTCAGGGGTGGGAGTTATGGTAAAAAAAAAAAGTACAGTAATTTTTAGCAACACAGTTTTCCGGTTACATTTGTTACAATAACTCACACCCCTGAAGATGACCTCGGATATATATATATATATATATATATATATATATATATATATATTTCATTTCAGTCATGCTCAGGAGTTAGGATTTTTTTATGTCTTAATGTAAGATGCTCAACAGAAGGTATATTAATATACTAGCAGTATAGCCCGGTGTTGCTCGGGTGTAATGAAAGCTTTAAAACTAATCCATAGTCGAGGAGCTCAGAATCTTTGGACGTTGGCACGAAAGACTAAAAAGCAGTAGTTCTTTCTAGTCAAAGCGAAACCGTCGACTGAAATGAAAAATGAATGGATGTAAGTCAAATTTTGATTTCCTGGTATCGATATCAAAAAAGTTTTTTTCGTCGTAAACTGAATTTTGAAGGCTAAATAAATTCTCTGAGTAAATGGCATCATGGCTGAGACTAAGAACTACAATTAATTCTACTTAGAGCAAAACTCAAAGCAAAAACCAAAATAAAAGGGCTGAAAACCTGATTTTGCTCAGGCCCGACAGGATATCGGGGTATCGATTTTCAATATCGGAGTCAAGTAAGTCATCCAAGGATAAACTAACCTAAGTAAGTTCATGAAAACTTATCGTACCCATCGGGAGTAAAATTGGAGGAAATGAGCCATATTGATTGTTGAATATCGGTTTTTGATCAGATTCGATAGAATATCGGGGGTAACGATTTCTGATATCTGAGAAGATCTATTAATGTTTGAGACCAAAAAGTATAATTTTACAAAGTTATAGCAAATTCTGCAGCAAGAACCACGATAAAAGGGCTGAAATCGAGATCTTGATAAGAACTGATCGGATATCGGTGTATCGAATCCTGATATCGGGGGAAAATCGCAATAAACAAGTCACCCATGACCTGATCGGAAGCCGAAAGATTATTTGTGTGAAGTTTTGTGAGAATTGGATAAAAATTGTAGATTTGTATAAAGGACAGACAGACAGACAGACAGACAGACTGACAGACAGTCAGATACACAATCATCTTGCCTTTTGCATATATAGATAGATTATCTTCATTTTTGACGGCACAGGCCCAATCTTACAAGATATTTTTATAACGCTTTAATTAAAACCGGATATATTTCGAAGCCTATAATTAATGGTTTTTCTACTGTTTTAGACGGTCAATCAGTTAAGTGCCATACGTGATGCACGCTTGGGCGATCATGTCTCTTTCGATCCATGACTGACTAGGCAGAAGATTTTCCCACAGTAGGTTGCCATTTCTTTCTGCGTTGGACTGGTTGTCAACCAAAGTTGTAGTTCACAATCAGTTCTACTATTTAACCCATAGCTGAAGTAAAAAGAGATAGATTAATATCATTCCCAGGGTTATTTACGCGTAACTGAATGGAATTTGAATTTGGTCCCCCGATTTCTTCTTACGAGCCGATATCCAATGAACCACAATACATATCTTAAACAGCGTAAAACTAGCTATAAATTATAATAGATTATATGCCTTCGACATCTCTTATTTCGTTTTTTAAATACCCAACTATGCCTGCTGTCTCCTATTAGTCTCTAAAGGGGTCATACATTCCATATTTAATGTCATATCTTCTTTTACACCTATCTATATGTTTTTAAAACTTTGTATATTTATAAATTATCCCTGGTTCGACAATACGTAGGATTTCAGGAAAGTTTTTTTTGTTTCCCAAAGAGGCTTATCACGCGAGTTCCTTTTCCACTTCGTGACCGTTTATTTTTAATTTATTTTTTTTCCCAAACAGTCGTCTATTAATGAAATGGTATGACCTGGCATACTGCGACAAAACCGAATCGACAGGCGCCATATTTGAATAGGTGATCTATAAGCGAAGATATTTGAATGGATGCAGCTATAAGAAATCAAAAAAAGACAAAATGAATCTTAAAAAACAACACAAAATATTTTGTTTAAACAACGTTTTCTTAGAATGAGATTAGAAAAAAAAAATTCCACTAAAATCTGTTTGAATATCAAACGTTTCCCCCATGACAATTGCGCATGGCATATCTGTGAGAGAAAGAGAATTCCAATTTAAAATACAATTTGGAAATTTAGAAAGGTGCATTTTTATGTCTTTAAAATAATTGGGTAAAAAAGATTACATCGCGGAAAACATACACACAACCCCACCACACACAAAAAATACATATATATATGCATCTAAACTTATTTATAAATGAAACTTTGTCACTGTGTGTGTGTCTATGTGTGTGTGTATCCGTTACCTATAAACTCCGAAACGGCTGAAGCAATTTTCTTGAAAATTTACACAGTTGTACCATAAGTGTCTGGGAGTGTTCATAGCTAAGTTTTGTGTCAAGTTTGCAGTTCTTACAATAGTGCAGAAAATCGAGAATATATATTTATATAAAAGGCAAGATGTTTGTGTGTGTCTGTTTATCTGCCTGTATGTCTGTATTTTTTCAGCGCTGTTATTTTAGTTTTTGCTTCGGGTTTGGCTCTAAGTAGGTATAATTGTAGTTCTTAGTCTCAGCCATGATACCATTTACTCAGAGGACTTATTTAGCCTTCAAAATTCAGTTTATGAGAAAAAAAAACTTATTTGATATCGATACCAGAAAATCAAAATTTGACTTACATCCATTCATTTTTCTTTCAGTCGACGGTTTCGTTTTAACTTAAAACAACTATTGCGTTTTAGTCTTTCGTGCCAACATCCAAAGAGTCTGAGCTCCAGGACCATGGATTAGTTTTAAAGCTTTCATTACACCCGAGCAACATCGGGCTATACTGCTAGTATCTATATAAAGGTGCTTGTGTATGTGTGTGTGGGGGTGTGTGCGTGTGCAACAAAACAAATGACAAAATGAAAACTGTTCTATGCCTACTCGTTTCGTTGCTTGGGGAGTCAATGTACATTTACCGCGTTAAATTTCTTCAAGGAACAAAACCGGTTGGGATAGAAAAGTGTTACTTTACCTTCGTCTTTTTTTATTTACATTATTTTCATTTTATCTAAACCGGAAGTATTGCTTACAGACACGCATACACACACACATGCATGTGTGTGTGTGCGTGTGTGTGTGTGTGTGTCAGTATGCAATACGTATGTGTGAATTAACATATGTATAAACATATTATTCAGGTGTAAATAAATCAGTGCTCAACGTACTATAACAAGAGCTGCTATATATATATATATATATATATATATATATATATATATATATATATATATATATTATCCTATTTCAATAGCACGACTCGGAATTTCATGTGTTAAACAATCATCAGGTGCATATTAGGAACTGGTGTATATTTTGAAAAGGTATATATATATATATATATATATATATATATATATAAGCAACTGTTAAAATTTTTCTGTTTTATAAGGGGTCGAAAAATGCATGCCTTAAAATGACAGGTGTAAAATGGCTATTTCGCCAACAAGTTATATTTGAATTTACAGATATATATATATATATATATATATATATATATATACATATATGTACATATATATATATATACATATATACATATATATATACATACATATATATATATATATATATATATAATACACACACACACACACACACACACACACACATATATATATATATATATATATATATATATAAACGTTAATAGAAGTGGCCGGATGCCTTTGGGACAATATAAATTGTGGGCAATTTTTATTTTCCTAATTTTCTACTAAACGGAAAAATGTTAGTATAATTGAAAAACTTAATAAAAAATGAAATAGATTTTTCTTGTCGGCCGTATTTAATGAAATTTGTTTAAAAAAAGGTTGTTGCTTAAATATACATTCATCATTGGAATATTAAATAAGTACTCATTGATGTTTATAAAAAGTAATGCTTTATTTACCAAAATTAGTGAGAAACATTTCACTGAAATTATTGATTATCGCTAGCCATTGCTTTTTCCTGATATTTCTGAAAGCATTTGAATTCCACGTCGGTAAAACGACACATCTTTTCAGATTGACCAAGTTTCGATCCATTTGTAGAAATATTTCTAAATATGATAGTGCTGCTTAGCCAGGCCATGTGTCTTCGGCGGAACAAATGATAATCGGACGGAATAATGTCTTGTGAATACGGCAAGTGGGGCACGTTTCCAAGTAAATTTTAACCTGTTTTGCAACATGTGGCCCAGCGTTGTCATGTTGCAAAATAATTTTGTCGTGTCTCAGCTCATAAAGCGGCCGTTTTTTCTTCAATACTCGGTTCAGGCACATCAGTTGTCGGACGATAGCGAATTCCTGCGATGGTTTTGGTCGGTTTGTGCAGCTCATAATAAACTACAGTCAGCTGATCCCACTAAATGCAAAACAGAATCTTCGAACTATGGATATTCGAATTTGATTCATTGCCGAGCTTACCCCAAGATCATCTACGCTTAATGTTATAGTAGTGTATCCACTTTTTATCGACGGTTACGATACAATACATAAAACCTTTCCTTTTCTGCTGTTAATGCAGCTCTTGTGAGGTGACAAGACTCATTTCGAGGTCTCACGGCTTGAACTAGTACGGCACCCAATGTCCTTGCTTTTGAATTGTTCTTAATACTTTCAAACGTTTTGAAACTTCTGTGGAATTAACTTCCAATAATTCTGCAAGTTCAGCTTGCGTCTGTCATGAGTCTTTGTAAAATACTGACAATTCTTTGTTTTCACACTTTTTCGGTGCGCCAAAGCGTTCTTTATGTTCAACATGAAAATCATTATTTTTGAAGCTTTTAAACTACTCTCTGCATGTTTTTTTGATAGAGACAGGTCGCCGTAAGTTTCAACAAGGACTTTTTTGTGTTTCAGCTGCAGATTTCTTTTGAATGATGTAGTGCAGTAAAATTCTCCTCAAATACACTTTCTTTGGCACAAAACCCGACATGTTTAACGCTATGAAAAACAAAGTTGTTTACACTTCGGTGAAATGACATACGCTGAACTTCAAGCTTCCTTATAGTACTTCTTAACAGAGGCGTTACCATCTGAAACTAAAGGCAAGCAGTTTATATATATATATATATATATATATATATATATATATGTATGAATGTATATATATATATATATATATATATATATATATATTGGAATATGATTAGGTTTTGAAGGCTATCACAATGCGTTTAGCAAAATAAAGGAAGGGTATGAAGTTGTTGAATATTACCTATTATACATTAATATTTCGTGATTAAAACCTCATCTTCAGAATGGTAGAAGAGCTCCTGTTTGAGTCCGTGCCTTGCAACAAATGGGCCCTCCTGGCTGCTGCTGTCGTTAATTGTAGTGAGTGTGTGTGTGTGTGTGTGTGTGTGTGTGTAAGTGTGCTACAGCATGTATGTGTGTGTCTTTATGGTGTGTATATGTGTGATTGATAGTTGGGATCTTTATGGTCTGATGGTATCAGTCTGCTTTGATATGTGATTTATCTAAGTATATGTCGAACTGACCATTTGTTTAACTTTTGCCAAAATGGAAGAGGGCTTTTTATGACTATTGTGTGTCTGTACCTGTTTATGCGCGTATACTTCTTGTATTTCATTTAACTTCATTTTGTGTTTGTGATCTCCGAAGTATTTTTGCAATCATTTTTTTTTTTTTACATTTTTTCTTTTTTTTTTTTAATAAACTTTTCTAACGAACATCATGGAGCCATGAAGAAGGCCACAAATTTACTGAAAATAAAAGTTTCATCGTCAAAACGTTGATGTTATTATTAAGATGAAAGATTATTCAGAACTCATGCAGGCAGACCAGCGATTGTCTGTGGCTTGGTAATTTGAGGCATGCCGGGAAGTGGTGTTGGGCACCGTGTTGCGTTACAGACATCGTTTTAGGAAGTTGATTTGGCGATCTATCTTTGCACGTTTCTCGGTCATTTCAAATAGCGCCCTGACGGTTGCAAATTCATACTGGCTTAGGTGTGGGTGTAGAAAAGTTTTGTAATTTGCTTGAATAATATATCATATATATTTATACATCGAGCAGAGTTTAAATAGAAACGAAAAGAAATGGTTTTAGATATAATATAGAAAAAGAAAGGTGTTAGATAAATATAGAAATTCTTCTGTGCTTCTGGAGAAGCCATGTTTAAGTCTCTAGACTGAAACGGTCCTGATTCATCTACTGTATACCAGGCGGGGACATATTCCACGGACTGGAAACAGTAATTCTTGGGTTTTCCCAAATTGAGAACTGCGAACTGGAGTTTTTTTTTCTGTCTGAGAGACGGTACCATAGACTTGTAAAATGCAGCCTTTGCACGAGGAGTCGGATTCAGTCCCAGCCCGGTCTAAAACAACAACCGCTCGATTTAGCTGCTGTAAGCAAAGTGAATGGCTGAACACTCTCGTCACCGGATGGAATGACGTCAGTAAGCGGTTGTCATGTGATTATTCCTGTATCCATACAGTTTTAAGTTTTTGAATTTCTAAGATGAAGTATTAGCAGTTATTAGTAAATTTGATTAATATTTTGGTTTACTGGAATATTCTGGTTTTGGGAAAAAAATTCTCCATCACGCATCTTGATTTTATAATTTCCTTTTTTTTTTAAATCTTATCACCCCGAGCAAGGTGGTAATGCCACTGATGTGAAGGGGGCTACGCAATAGTGAAAAGATTGGAAAAAAGAAAACCGGAAACCATATCCTAAACAGGGAACAAGGGATGAGCCTCTTAACCTGTTCTATAGACGTGGGTAGAGTGTGAACCGGGCGAAAGATAGATCTATCTACTCCAATTGAGAAAAAAAAAGAAAGAAAAGAGTGAAAAGATTGGAAAAGAGAAAGACGGAAACCACATCCTAAACAGGGAACAAGGGATGAGCCTCTTAACCTGTTCAATAGACGTGGGTGGAGTGTGAACCGGGCGATAGATAGCTCTATGTACTCCAATTGAGAAAAAAAAAAAGAAAAGAGTGAAAAGATTGGAAAAGAGAAAGCCGGAAACCACATTCTTTGCAGGGAACAAGGGATGAGCATCTTCATCTGTTCAATAGACGTGGGTGGAGTGTGAAACGGGCGATAGATAGATCTATCTACTCCAATTTGTTATAACTGATCCATATACCGAAGTATTTGAAGCGTTTAGAATTTATTAATTCTACATAAAGAAATTTTATTGAATACGCCTACGTCTCAGGATACTGCATACGACGAGTACCGTCCGTTACGTCTACGTACTCGACTGTTCTATCCGGTTACATTTGCCTTAAACTCTTAACTACCTCAGATGACACCCCTTTCCGGGACATATCAGGTTCACCGTAAGTGTCATTATTGTATTCATTCCGATTCCAAATCATTGCTACTGGTTTTGGAAAGCTTCATCATCAGAACTACTTTTTGGAACACAGTAAAGAATCTTAATTATTATTTTTGGTTCAAGACCATGCTCATCCCAGATATGAATATCTATGTTATCAGCAGGTACTCCTCCCATCCAGATCAGCACACGTTTCTCGGAAAGGAAGATACCAACAACAGGCCCTTTTCTTCACAGCTTTGATTATGAGGTTGAAAAGACTAGGGCTTTCCACCCTTTCTTATAGCCCTTCTGATCAGGTATTAATTGGTTCGGAGTTTGGAACTTCAGAAAAAAAAAACTTGTAACCTAATTAGAATACTGTTATAGTGGAACATCCTGCCATCCCCGAGAATAGAATGCTCTACTTTATAAAAGACGGTAACGAGCGATACGAATAGAAAGGTCTTAGGCATTCGCCTGACTGATCTATGACACTGTCAGAACTCTCTGCCTTCGGGTAGAGGGCGCTCTCTGCTTCCGAGCAGAGAGCACAAACCCAGTCGTGGTTCCGCCGAAGGGTAGATCCACGACTGGGGAAAAATAGACAGAGATTTTTTGGCCCGGCTATATGGCCGGGAATACCCACTATAAAATGATCATGTGTCACATCTGGCCTTGCGTGGGAAGGCTAATAAATACAGAAAAGTCTTAGGCGAAGGCATTGACTATTTGATAGTCGATTCCGCTCCAACCCGTGGCTTGCCTATATGTGTATTATTGTTAATTGTACCTTAGAACAATAAATCTGTATTTCTTATTTCTGGTGTGGAGTTCCATTCTTCAACTGATCATTTGATACTGTATTCCTTTTCGAGATATATCACAAATAAAACGGTTTATAAGATTTATGCTACAATTGTGACCGTCTCTAACCCACAGACGAAACGCTGTTTACCTCTCGGTATACTATCGCCATTTTCATTGCCCACCATACCACATACACAGTTGATCCATCGTCATTCCCTTCATATTCCACTAGTGAGAAGGAAATTTTACATTTGATAGCTTCTTCCCCAGAACTGTTACTTTTTAGAGAAGACTCCCGAGGGGATGCTTTCAAGATCAAGACGACGTAGACCTCTTCAAATCTAGGGCTAGTCTTTATCCTTCATATATCCTACACTTCTTATTTCCTTCTTCTACGGCAAGACAGCAAAAACATTTGGTAATCGTCTATCTTAATTCTCGGTATACTATCGCCATTTTCATATATATCAAATACCAACTTTGATGGATATGCAAACTAGTGATCTATATATACGCGGTAAGGAATACACGTAGATAATAACATAAGCATAAAACAAAAGAAACAGATATAAAAAAAATTGAAAAAAAATGCATACGTACACAAACACGGCCTCTTATTAGGATAATTCTGAAATTGGATCGGTCAGAAAAATTTCAACTTACCTGCAAAAGAAAGAAGAAAATATTTTTGAGAACAGGTATACTAATACAGGTATGAATATAAGTATCATATATCAATACGGGTATCAATACGAGTGTCAATGCATATATCAATACGTATATCACTACATATATCAATACGGGTATCTATACGGATATTAACACGGGAATCATATATATGGGAATCAATAGGGTTCTCATATATAAATACAGGAACTTAGAAAAAATTACGTTTCGAGTAAAAGAATTACATTTAACAGTCTAAGCCATAAATCTAACATACTTTAAAACTATATTTATCATTTATATATATATATATATATATATATATATATATATATATATATATGTTTCTCTGTTAATTCAGATAAAACTTACTGTGAAAATAGCCATTTTCAAGATGTCATTTTCAGACATGCATTCTTTGAACCCTTATAAACAGAGAATGAGGAAAACTTCTAAGCCCAGAGGTTAGTTTAGGTAAAGGAAGAGGTTGTGACGTACTGGTTTTCATTGGGTTGGGCTATATACAAACACACATCTATCTATCTATCTATCTATCTATCTATCTATCTATCTATCTATCTAAACATATCATCCCGAGCAAGGCGGTAACGCCACTGAAGCGCAGGGGGCTACGTAAGAGTGAAAAGATTGGAAAAGAGAAAGCCGGGAACAACATCCTAAACAGGGAACAAGGGATGAACCTCTTCACCAGTTCAATAGATGTGGGTGGAGTGTGAACCGGGCGATAGTTGAGTCTATCTCCTCCTTTTTTTGAAAAAATAAATAAATAAATAAAAGAGTGAAAAGAATGAAGAAGAGAAAGCAGGGAACCACATCCTAAGCAGGGAACAAGGGATGAGCCTCTTCACCTGTTCAATAGACGTGGGTGTAGTGTGAACCGGGCGATAGTTCTGTCTGTCTACTCCGGTTGAGGAAAAAAAAAAAAATAAGTAAATAAATAAAAGTGTGAAAAGAATGGAGAAGTGAACGCCGGAAACCACATCCTAAACAGGGAACAAGGGATGAGCCTCTTCACCTGTTCAATAGTCATAGGTGGAGTGTTAAGCGGGCGATAGTTAAATCTATCCAAATTAAAAAAATATATGATAAGGTGAGTTAACTAAGTTTTAGTTAAAGTCCAAGAAAAGAAATAGAAAAAAAGACAGCAAAAAAACAAAAAACTTAAAATTAAGCATAAATAAATACAAAATCATGACTTACTAAAATTTCAAAAAGTCTAACCAAAAGCCTACACACATTCTTCACTGCCAGTTGCCAAAAGAAGAAAGAAAAGTTATTTTATCTAGTGGCCAGCAGAGGAATGATTTTTGGGTAGGTTGGAAAGTCAACTAGCTAAAAAAAAAAAAAAAGTACACAGGAACAAGGAATTTAACAGGACTTAAGTCCAATGGATAATATATATATATATATATATATATATATATATATATAGGTATGGATGTAAATGAGTATATATATGTATATAAGCGTTATTACTGAGGCATAAGTATATATTGATTAAATATATATATATATATATATATTATCTGACGTTTTAAGCCTGACATATATATATATATATATATATATATATATATATATTATTATTATTATTATTATTATTATTATTATTATTACCAGTCATCTACATACAAGACGGTTTCGTTGTATCACAGCTCATCAGTGCGCCTAGACATTCACTTGCTTCCATATATATATATATATATATATATATATATATATATATAAGGATTTTAACCCATATATATTAGGGAATAAGTGGCAATAATTGAAATTGCCATATCAGATTCTACCGCAAGTTACTAGAAAATGTTTACATATATATATGTGTGTGTTGTGTGTAGGTTAGTATGCGTTTATATATATATATATATATATATATATATATATATATAATTTTAATCAGTCCTCTTTGTGCAGATCTATTCATTTTTCTCTGTTAGTATATTGCACTGCTCTGATATATATATATATATATATATATATATATATATATATATATATATATATGCGTGTGTGTGTATATAATAATAATAAATGAAAGAACACGTAGATTAAAACCCACTCTTCGTGCATTTACTTTTCCTGACTAAGTAAACTTTGTAATAAAGAACCTTACATAAATTTAAAAGATTGTCAACCTAATTTTGTGACAAATCTGCCCGCTAGAATCATTAACCCCTCCACCAGGCCAGATATTGGTAAAATTAGTAAAATTATTCTCGAACCGATTACTAACCAAATCAAACAGAACCTTGGATTACTACAGTGGACTAATACAACTGATGTCATGAATTGGTTTTGCAATATAAAGTATAAAAACAAGTGTTCTTTAATCCAATGTGACATAGGTGGCTATTACCCGTCCATTTACAAAAACATTTTCACCTTGGCACTGGATTTCACCTCATATTCAATCAGTTGAATGCCATACGTGATACAACCTTGGGCGATCATGTCTCGACAGAGACATGACTGACTGGGCAGAAGATTATCCCGCAGTAGGTTGCCATTGCTTTCTGCGGTAGACTGGTTGCCGACCAAGACTATAGAACCCAATCTGTCCTGTTATTTAACTCATAACTGGAAGGAAGAGACGGATTAATACCTTTCCCAAGGGTATTTGCGCGTAAGTGAATGCAATGAATTCAGCTGGAATTCGAACTCGGCTCCCCGATTTTTCGTTCCGAGCCGATATCCACTGCACCACAACTCACATCCAAATACCCTACAAGACATCCGTTCTTATCCACAATCAAAATTAATCGATAAAAAATAATTCTGATGACCGATTTGACATCACAATCGTGCGTTAAATTCTGCGAATCTTCCGATCTCACTTGTTTATTAACAACACACATATATATATAAACTCACCGCAGACATAAACATAAACACTCATGACATAGGGTTATATAGGAATGATGGACTTATGATTGTACAAAATTCCACACATTTTAACCAGATAAAATAAGAGAACTAATCCTTAGAGTATTCAAAATTCTAAACCGAAAAGCAATAATCAATATTAATTTAAAAGTAGTAAACTTCCTCGATGTAACACTAGACTTAGTAAATGGTACTCATCAACTCTACATAAAATCTAACAAATATCCATTTATAACCACTAAAAATCTAATCACCGTCCCAAGTATAATCAAACATATACCCTCCTCCCTAGAATATAGAATTAATAAAACTCTTCTAGTGAAGAAGTATTTTATAAATATAAATATAAAGGTTTATAAATATAAAGGGTTTTATCATAATGCCCTAAAGAATCGTGGCTACAGTAACGGATATCAAATACATAAAAACATATATAACTATAACAGGAAAAACAAAAACAAGAATATAATTTGGTATACACCCACTTTTTTAATCAAATAGCTAACATCAAGGTATGGCTGAAGTTCATCAATTTCATAAAAAAAACATTTCCATAATGATAACACTCTAAGTAATTTTTTTTAATAAAAATACCCTTAAAATACTTTATAATTGTACAAATAATCTAGAAAAGTCTTTAAAAATCATAATAATAAAATTTTAAATCAGCAAAGTAATAATGACAATCCAAATAATAAAGATAACAATAATACAATCTTACGTCAAATTATGAAACCCGTCAAAATTCTAACAATTGCCCACTGGAAAAAAAGTGTCTAACAAATTCTCTTGTGTACCAATGTAATATAACATCAAATAAAAACTTAACTATTAAAAACATTTATATTGAATCGACTAAGAACACTTTTAAACAGCGTTGGTATTTGCACTTAACTTCCTTAAAAAATAACACGTACCGAAACCAAACACCCCTTTCTGAGTATTTTTGGAAGTTAAAGGACACAACCAAAACCCCCAAAGTAAAATGGAAAATTCTGGAAAAAACAAGAATCTTTAAGTCGTTCTCCGATATCTGCTCTCTGTGTCTAAGTGAAAAGCTGCAGATTTTATGGTTCCCTAAAAATAAAAACTACTGAACCGTAGAGATGAATTGACCGTTTTATGTATACTTCTAAACTTTTTCCTTTAAATATAATTATGTTTCATAACTTATGCTGCAATGTAGCTTAAAAGTTAAAATTTATTTTACTGAAATAGATGTCCCACACGTAACTTATATGTTTTTCTTAGCTACAATCTACCTTAGTATATTATATTATATAATATTATAGTATATTATATTATTATATTATAGTATATTATAGTATATTATATTATAGTATATTAGCTACAATCTACCTTAGTATACTACGATTATTTAATTCTAACCTAAACAATCCAGCCCCTTTTATTCATAAAGTAAAAACAAAAAAACAAAAAACCTGAAAAACCTAATATCTAACCTGTTGTTAAAAATTACTGTCTACCCAATAAAATAATGTATGGTCCCACAAGGTATCTTACTCAGACAAAATTATTTTCTTTAAAATTTAATTGATTTAATTAATTACAAGGTTTCATTTATAACGTATGCTTCAATATAACTTCAAAATCAATAATTATTTTATCAAAAGAAATGATCCACACAATACTTAATTGTTTTTCCTGCTTCTTTTCATGACACAGATCAACACCCTCCATAGTTACCTAATTGCCATTTTTGATTGAACAATATTGAGACACCTACAAACATATTCTTGAACAACTTCTCCCTAATGTCCTAAATAAACATGAATTCATCTTATATTTTCAAAATAAATCATTTTCACCATTCACCTGAAGAGTAAAAATATTATTCTGAAACATGAAAATTTTTATGTAGTGATATAATGCTTTTATAAAACATTGTAATAACAAAATTACAATATATATATATATATATATATATATATATATATATATATATATATGTGTGTGTGTGTGTGTGTGTGTGTGTGTGTGTGTGTGTGTGTCAGTGAAGTGCTACACGTCATACCCACTTGGGCGATCATGTCTCAAAAGAGACATGAATGACTGGGCAGAAGATTTTCCCGCAGTAGTTTCCCATTACTTTCTGCCGTATATAAGATTATTTAGCGCCAGTAAATCACCTGATGCTTACACCATCTCGTAACATTTGGCTTTGTGAAATATCGCAGAAACAAAGGAAAACACATGAAGAAAGAAGTCAATGATATATATATATATATATATATATATATATGTATGCGGTGCGGATGATTATATATATATATATATATATATATATATATATATATATATATATATATATGTATAGGTTTAAATAAAAGAATATGCTTCATTAACAACTGCGTGAAAAAATAGCCCGCTGATAGAGAATGGCAATAATGAGACCAATCCCCTCTCTGCAGGAAACATTTGGCATTCATTGTCTGAACAGTTACCGTCATTGTCGGCTGAACTTTAAAAAAATATGTTACTTGAAAAAAGTTTTTCCGGAGAATTCGACATTAACTGACTGAAAAGTTTTTGGTTGAAAATTATAAAATCTTTCTCTTAACACCTTCACGGCCAACCCGCACCGTCGATGGCCGTTTTATTATGAGGCCAAGAACGCGTTGTTTTGCAGTGATACTTTTAAAGCGAAAAGAAATGTTAGGACTTAAGATGGTGCTATAAATGAACTCATGGAAATATTGCTTGCGTTGGCTCTTATGTATTGGGCGTTTGAAAACGGGTTTCATAATTTGACTTTTTAGTAACCTGGAAAAAGTTGATATATTATAAATTAAAAGGTTGGCTATTATATATTGCCTATTATATATTACCTAAGCTTGTTTATATATATTCGGCTATTATACATTGCTTAAACTAGCCATTACATAATTCGCTTTTATATATTGCCTAAGTTGGTTATTATATAGTTGGCTATAATATATTACCTAAGCTTGTTAATATATATTCGGCTATTATATATTGCATAAGTAGGCTATTGTAAATGAGGTTAGTATACAGTGTAATTGGATGTGCGTTGTGGTGCAGTGGATATTAATCCGTTTCTTCCCTCCAGTTATGGGTTAAATAATAGGATAGATTGGGTTCTGTAGCCTTCGCTAGCAACCAGTCTACCGTAGAAAGCAATGGCGACCTACTGCGGGATAATCTTCTGCCCAGTCAGTCATGTTTCTCTCGAGACATGATGGCCCAAGGATTGTATTACGTATGGCACTTAACTGACTGACTCAGTTGAAGTCTTTGCATTCACTTAGGAGCAAATACTCTTGGTAAAGGTATTAATCCGTCTCTTCCCTCCAGTTATGGGTTAAATAATAAAACAGATTGGGTTCTATAACCTTGGCTGGCAACCAGTCTACCGCAGAAAGCAAAGGCAACCTACTGCGGGATAATCTTCTGCTCAGTCAGTCATGTCTCTATTAAGACATGATCGCCCAAGCGTGTATTACGTATGTCACTTAACTGACTGACTGAATATAATAGTTGGAAACATGATTAAGGCTTTGACTAGACATAAAGTGGAGGGTCAGTTTTCTATTGTTGTGAAGTAATAAACTGATTCCCACTAATTACTACTTAATAATATAATACATTTTTCTCCCTCTAGATATGAGTCTTATAACAGGACAGATTGGGTTCGATAGCCTTGGCTGGCAACCAGTCTATCACAGAAAGCAATGGCAACCTACTGCAGGATAATCTTCTGACCAGGCAGTCATGTCTCTTTCTAGCGTGTATCATGTATGGCACTTAACTGACTGACTGAATATAATAGTTGGAAACATGATTAAGGCTTCTACTGGGCATAAAGTGGGGGATCAGTTTATTACTTCACAACAATAAAAAACTGATCCCCCTCTAATTAATTACTCTTGATTACAGTAATTTTGGCTTGTGTAATAAGGTTCTTCTTTATTTTTCAGACAATACCGTAATAGTATCAAACTACTGTCATCTATGAACGATAGTTGACTTTGCGGAATTAAGGAAATTGGGGAATTTCAAAAAGGGTAAATAATAGAATGGCATCAGTGTGGCAAGTCAGATAGAGAAATTGCTTGGCTTTTCCAGGTTAATCATCAAACGGTTAATAATATTGTCGAGAAACTTAATTAAAAAAGCCATTGTTTTGTGGAACAACGTTCAGGAAGACCAAGTATCTGGTCGGATCGAACGAAAATGACGCTGAAGAGAGACGTCATCAGTAACCGTCGTCAAAGCGTCAAAGATGCCGTCAGCAGCATGGAAATGTCACCATATGCGGCAAGAATGTCTCAGAAAAAGCGAGACTATCAAAAAAAGAGTTACAAAAATGAAGCCCTTGATTTCAGGGGTTAACAAGAACAGGTGTATCAGCTGGGTGAGATAATTCGAGAGCAAAGAATATAAATTTTGGCAGTGTGTCACTTGGTCAGATTAAAGTAAATTCTGCCAACATTCGAATTCAAGACAGGTTTATATTTGGAGAAATCAGAACGAGAGTTGGAATACTGAATGTCTGCAGGCGACCGTGAAACATGGACGGATTGGAGTAATGCTGTAGGGCGCTGTCTGGTTTAGAGGGAAATCCGAGCTGATTCTTGTTCACGAGTGGTTGAAATACTGTCAAATATTAAAGAAACGATTATTCCCATTATTTGAAACAAATCAGTTGGACAAGAATGTCTAGCTTTTTTCAAAAACACGGAGCATCATGTCATACGAGCAAAGTAGCAAAGGCCTTGAAAAAATCTCAAGGAATCAAATCACTGTCATGGGTAGCCCAAAGTCCCGACATGAATCCAGTATAGCATGCTTGAAAACACCTTGACCGAAAACCTCCAGAGCGTGCATCCAAAATCAAGTCAGCGGCAAGTCTTAAAGAAACATTACTGAAGAAGTGGCATAATATGGATCAGATGATTGTTGAAAACGTGATCAAACCCATGGAAAAATAGAATACAAACACTGAAATTTGAATAATCTACTCCGTTCTTGTTCTTCTATGTGCCCTGTCCCTTCAGGACGTAGGCGATCATGGCTCTCCACGTCTCCCTATACCTTTTGGCTCTTAGTGTGTTTGTTCCTGTTACACGTCGCAACCCCCGTTCCGTCATCCACCTGATCAGGCCCTGCAAATATGTTATCTGCTGCCTTCCTCTGTCTCTTTTTCCTGCTATCTGGCCAGTCAGTATCAGGTTCTCCAGGCTCTCCTTCCTCATTGCGTGTCCCAGGAACTTCAGTTGTCTCTTCCTGATGCTCACTATTAATTTCCATTTCGTTGCCATTCTTTCCAACACCTCATCGTTGCTTGCATGCTCAGTCCACGATATGCGCAGCATCCTTCTGTAGAACCATATTTCAGCTGCTTAAAGTTTTGTCCTCATTTTCGATGATATTGTCCAGCATTCACTGCCGTATTGAAGAACTGACATCACATAGCAATCCAGCACTCTTTTCTTTGTTTCTAGAGAAATTTTCCTGTGTGTTAGTACGTTACTCAGCTTCTGGAACGCGTCCTTTGCCATGACAATTCGCCTTCGGATCTCTGTGTCGCACTTTCCATCTCCTGTTAGAACACTTTCTAGGTATTTAAATTTTTGTACTTGCTTGATTCTGGTGTCTCCCACTTGTATTTGGCATTTTGGGTTGCAATTTTTGCTGATGACCATGCATTCAGTTTTCTTAAAGTTTATTTGTAGTCCTTTTTTGTCGCTCTCCACCGATACCTTTACTCCGTACTCGTTCGAAATTCTGTTTGGTTATGTTGAGTTAAAATGGGGTAATTAATTTTTGAAATTGGATGTAGTTTATTTCTCTTGGTTAAAAACTGTCCTTAGGTCACCTATATTGCATTTGCTGGCTATTATAAATTTGGCTATAATATATTGTCTTTGTTGACTATTATAAAATTTGTTAATATATTTTCCCTTTTTTGAACATTATAAAGTTGTTTATTATATATTGCCTAAATTAAGGCTATTATTAAATGTTTATTTTATATGGCCTTTATTAGCTATTATGAAATTTGTTATCCTGTATCGCCTAATTTAGCTGTTATAATATTGGTTTTTATATATTGTCTTTGTTGGTATAATTTATTACATGTTTGCTATTGTTGATTGTTATAAAGTCGTATCTAATCTAAATCTAAATCTGAACTTATTTATAAATGGAACTTTGTGTGTGTGTGTGTCTGTTACCTATAGACTCCGAAACGGCTGAACCGATTTTCTTGAAAATTTACACAGTTTTACTATAGGCGTCTGCGAGTGTTCTTAGCTAGGTTTTGTGTCGAGGTACCCCTGATAAATATCGAAAATAGATAATCGAAAAAATCGGGTTGTAGAAGGAGTGGTCCGATTTTAATCAAATTTCATACACTCATAGACAAAGACATAAGAAACGATATTCAGAAGTTTCAAGGTTGCAGTTCTTACAAGAGTGCATAAAATCGATATATATATATATATATATATATTCAATCCTGGGTTAAAAGCAATCGGAGTCTAACCGTACTGATGAGCTGTGATACAGCGAAACCGATCTGTCTGCGGATATATATATAAACATATTTTATAAATGGAACTTTGTCTCTGTGTGTGTATGTGTGTGTCTGTTACCTATAGACTCCGAAACGGCTGAACCGATTTTCTTGAAAATTTACACAGTTGTACTATAAGCGTCTGCGAGTGTTCTTAGCTAGATTTTGTGTCGAGGTGTCCCAGATAAATATCGAAAATCGATAATCGAAAAAATAGGGTTATAGAAGGAGTGGTCCTATTTTAATCAAATTTGATACACTCATAGACAAAGACATAAGAAACGATATTCAGAAGTTTCAAGGATGCAGTTCTTACAATAGTGCAGAAGATCGATAATATATATATATAAAAGGCAAGATGTTTGTGTGTGTGTCTGTTTATTTCTCTTTATGTTCTTTATATAAATTCACAATTTTTATCCGATTCTCACCAAACTTCACACAAATATTCTTTAGGCTGAGTCTGAGCTCCAGGACCATGGATTAGTTTTAAAGCTTTCATTACACCCGAGCAATGCCGGCTCAGTGTTCTCGACAGGCTCCAAAGGAGAATCAGCAATTTGATAGGTACCGAATTGGCGGCTTGACTACAGCCACTTCCCCACCGACGAAATGTGGCCTCTCTTTGTCTGGTCTATAAATACTTTCATGGCTTCTGCTCCAACAAACTTAAGTTACTGGTGCCTCTGCAACAGATGTTTACTCGTGCAACCAGATTGGCAAATGGGACTCACCCATTCACAGTTAGATTAACCAAATGCAGACGACAATTCTAGACCTGCAGCTTTTTCTCTCGCTCTTCCCGCCTGTGGAACTCGCTTCCATATTCTTGCTTTCCTGACGGCTACAACCTCCAGGAATTTAAATTCAATGCCAATACGCATCTATTAATCACTTGACACTAGTTCTTTCACCACCCTGTATATCTTTTCTTTTCTCTCCACCTTTGCAACTGTCATCACACCTGTATTCACATCCTTCACTTGCTCCTTTCCAACTGGTTCGTCTTCCTCTTCACTCTCTTCTACTTAATCTTTTTACTCTTATGTAGCTTCCTGCACATCAGTGGCATTACCGCCTTGCTCGGGGTGATACGATTAAAACATATATATATATATTGCTTCATTTGGCTACTAGAAAATGATTATTGTTTCATGTCTTTTGGGTGACTATAATATTGGATATTATATATTGTCATTATTATCTATTATGAAATTATATATTCCCATTTTTGACAATTATAAAGCTGCCGATTATATATTGCCTAAGTTGGTTATTATAAAATTGGTAATTATGTATTGCGCTTATTGTCTTTATCTATTTATCTATCGCAAATGTGGGGTCGGGCTCTTGCCTACTTTTCCTCAGACAAGACGATGCTCTTCGCCATAACCTCGTTTGGGTTACTCTCCACCCGAAGGCAAAAATCAGCTAAAAGAGAGTTTTTGCTCAGTCAAGTCAAAATATGAAATCTAAATTCGTATGTTGGTTCGAACATTGACCGCTGAGTTTTACGAGAAACATTTGCTTTAATTTCCTTTTTTTTTATTTTTTTTATTTTAAAGGTTTATCAACCCTTTGAAAGTTATTTAAACCCGGAACATATTTCGATTCTCATAATCATTTTTTCGTTCTTCACATTAACTAATTTTTGGCAATAACAACGATATTTCTAGGTAAAAAACATCCATTTTAAAACCTACCTGGAAGAAGAAATGAATTATTATTTCTTCCAATGGGTATTTGCGCGTAAATGAATGCAACCATAGGATGTGCGTTGTGGTGCAGTGGATATCGGCTCGGAACGAAAAATCGGGAAGTCGAGTTCGAATTCCAGTTGAACTCCTTGCATTCACTTACGCACAAATACATTTGGGAAAGGTATTAATCCATCTCTTCCCTCCAGTTATGGATTAAATAATAGGACAGATTGGGTTCTATAGCCATGTCTGGCAACCAGTCTACCGCAGAAAACAATGGCAACCTACTGCGGGATAATCTTCTGCCCAGTCATTCATATCTCTTTCGAGATATGATCGCCCAAAGCGTGTATCACGTATGGCACTTAACTGACTGATTGAATATAATAGTTGGAAACATGTTTAAGGCTTCTACTGGGCATAAAGTGGGTGATCGGTTTTCTATTGTTATGGAGTAATAAACTGACCCCCCATTAATTACTACTTAATAATATAATACATTTCTTCACCCTCTAGCTATGAGTCAAATAACAGGACAGATTGGGTTATATAGCCTTGGATAGCAACCAATCTACCTCAGAAAGTAATGAAAACTTACTGCGTGATAATCTTCTGCCCAGGTAGTCATGTCTTTTTCGAGAGATGATCTCCCAAAGCGTGTATCACGTATGGCACTTAACTAACTGATTGAATGCAACTGATCCGATTAAAATTCGAACTCAGCTCCCCCATTTCTCATTCTGAGGTATTATCTCTTACACCACTCGCATATTCGCATAACTATCTTAATTACGATCTGTGTATGCAGCTACCCTTGTCTGTTTCCAATCTTTTAGTTCGTTATCTTTTCATTTGAGATCGCACCCATCAACTTAATTACTGGGACACTCGCCGAAGATTACTTTTATGCCAGTCATCTGGACTGCCAATTTCTCTCCATGATATCACCTAGCAGCCGTAGCACTTGGACGTTTAGTTCAGCTGAACATCAGAATTTAATCAATTTGAAAATCCTTTTGGGATTCTTAATCAGATTTTCAAGTCGGCACGTATTATATCTTCATTGTGTCGTTCTCCTCGACGAATACCCTTGGTCGTTCTGAATACGGTAGGTAATAACCCTTCTTCTTCTTCTTCTTCTTCTTCTTCTTCATTTTCTTCCTTTTTTTCTTTTCTTCATTTTCTTCTTTTTTCCTTCTTATTCATCGTCGTCTTCTTTTTTCTTCTTCACTACGTATTTTTCTTTTAGTTTTCATCTTCAACTTCTCTTCTTTGTTTCCTATTTTTCTTCATCTTCTTTCTTCTTTCTTTTTTCTTTTTCTTCAACCAGCTTTCCTTCTTGTAAAATCATTTTTTGTTTTCTCCTTTCTCTTTTTTCTCTTTTTTTTCTTCTTCTTCGTCCACAGTTTTCTTCTATTTATTCGTCTTCTTCTTTTGCTTTCTTCTTCTTTTTCTTCTTCTTCTTCTTCTTCTTCTTCTTCGTCGTCGTCTTCTTTTTCCTCTTTACTACGTATTTTCCACTTGCTTTTCATTTTCTACTTTTTCTACTTCCTTTTCGTCTTTTTCTTCTCCTTTTTCTTTTTCTTCTTCTTCACCCCGCTTTTCTTCTTATAAAATAATTTTTTCTTTGTTTTCTCTTTTTTCTTTTTCTTTGTCGTCTTTCTTATTTTTGTTCTATTTATTCATCGTCTTCTTTTTCTATTTTTTTTCTTCTTCTCATTCACCACGTGCTTTCTCATGTTTTTCAACTTCTATTTTTTCTTCTTTTTCTTCTTCTTCGTCTTCTTTCCCCACCCGCGTTTTTCTTCTTGTTTTTCATAATTTCTTTTTTCGTCTTTGTTTACTTATATTTCTTTTTTTCTGTCTTTTTTCTTTTTCTTCTTTTTTCGTCTCCTTCTTTTCTCTTTCCTTCTTTTTCTCCCTCTTTTTTTGTTTTCTACTACTTAATTTTATTTTGTCTTTGTTTTCACCTTTCTATTTTTCCTTTTCTTTTTCGTATTCTTTGTCCTCTTTTCTTCTTTTTGTTCTCTTTATTCGTCGTTGTCTTCTTTTTCCTTTTTCTTCTCTTTCTTCTTCTTCTTCTTCTTCTTCTCATTCACCACGTGCTTTCTCATGTTTTTCATTTATTTTTCTTCTTTGTTTTCTTCTTTTTCTTTTTCTTCGTCTTCTTCTTCGTCTTTTTCTTCTTCTTCGTCTTCTTCTTCTCTCCGTTTTTCTTCTTTGATTTTCATCATTTACTTTTTCTTCTTTGTTTACCCCTACTTTTTTTATCTTCTTCCTTTTCTTTCTTTTTTCGTCTCCTTCTTTTTTGTCTCCTTCTTTTTCTTCCTCTTTTCCGTCTTCTGCTAATTATTTTTATTAATTCTTTCTTTTTTGTTTTATTCTTTTTATTGTCTAAGTTCTTCTTTTTACTTCTTTTTCGTCTTCTTTTGCTTTCTTCTTCTGTGTGCCATAATCAGAAGCGAGGTAATTATGCTTCCTATGCCTTGACCTTGTGCGTTGTGGTACAGTGGATATCGGCTCGGAACGAGAAACCGGTGAGCCGAGTTCGAATTCCAGTTGAATCCATTGTATTCACTTACGCGCAAATACCCTTGGAAAAGTTATTAATCCGTATCTTCCTTCCAGTTATGGGTTAAATAACAGGACAGACTTGGTTCTATAGCCTTGGTCGGCAACCAGTCTACCGCAGAAAGCAATGGCAACCTACTGCGGGATAATCTTCTGCCCAGTCAGTCATGTCTCTTTCGAGACATGATCGCCCAAGCGTGTATCACGTATGGCACTAAACTGAAACTGATGCCTTGACCTGCTTGCACCATCCTTCCTCCTGTCTCCAAAATCCAACCGTTTCCAATACATCCACCTCCTCTTCGTGTCATAGGTTTGACTCCAGTACGCAGCCATCACTTTAAATAATTAGGTCGCCCCTAGTGTTCAGCATCTTCGCAACGCCCTATGCTTTCCTCAAATACCTCGCCGATCCACCACGTCATACAGTTGCCCCCAGTACGAAGCCATATCACCATGTCACTTGGTTCCGTTCCAATTTCTTTTCGCGAGTTTCTCCTGCTTTTAACACCTAACTGCATCACCACGCAATTCGCTTGACACCTTAACGCTGTCAACCTTCTCTTGACGTAATTCAGTTGCCTCCAATGTTTCCACTTCGTCAACACACTTATATATATATTTACTTCCACTGCTACCAATGCAAGAAGAGAGAAGGAATAGAAAGAGAAAAATGGGGAAGAAATCGTACTATATATTTTCTTCTGTCTTTTTAGGCTTACGACCATATTACGTTGAATACACCGGTTCTCGCTCGATCACCGAAATTAAGCAACGTTGTGCCTGGTCAGTACTTAGATGGGTGACCGCTTGGGAATACCAGGTACTGTAAGCGTTTAGTGACTGATATGCGTGCTTACGGCCATATCACGTTGAATACACCGGTTCTCGCTCGATCACCGAAATTAAGCAACGTTGTGCCTGGTCAGTACTTAGATGGGTGACCGCTTGGAAATACCAGGTGCTGTAAGCGTTTAGTGACTGATGTGCGTGCTTACGGCCATATCACGTTGAATACACCGGTTCTCGCTCGATCACCGAAATTAAGCAACGTTGAGCCTGGTCAGTACTTAGATGGGTGACCGCTTGAGAATACCAGGTGCTGTAAGCGTTTAGTGACTGATGTGCGTGCTTACGGCCATATCACGTTGAATACACCGGTTCTCGCTCGATCTCTGAAGTTAAACAACGTTGAGCCTGGTCAGTACTTAGATGGGTGACCGCTTGGAAATACCAGGTGCTGTAAGCGTTTAGTGACGGATGTGCGTGCTTACGGCCATATCATGTTGAATACACCGGTTCTCGCTCGATCACCGAAATTAAGCAACGTTGTGCCTGGTCAGTACTTAGATGGGTGACCGCTTGGGAATACCAGGTGCTGTAAGCGTTTAGTGACTGATGTGCGTTGTGGTGCAGTGGATATCGGCTCGGAAAAAGAAATCGGTGAACTGAGTTCGAATTCCAGTTGAATACCCTGCATTCACTTAAGCACTGGTATTAACCCGTCCCTTCCCTCCAGTTATGAGTTAAATAACAAAGGCAGGACTTGGGGACCCTGCTCTTAAAAACAAATCCCAATGAATCTTGATACTTGAAAAGAAAAATGTTGTACAAATAAAGTAACCTTAACCCAAATCATTGGTTATGACCATAAATGATCACATAAGGATTGATAGGTCGTTAAACCTCCAAACAAACCTCCAAACAAACCTCCAAACAAACAAACTGTCTTTGTAAAAATAAAAAAAAATAAAAAAAAATGAAGATAATTAAGAGTTGCTGATTTTTTTTATCATTTCATTTGAAATGGGGCAAAGTCATGGCTCATGATTAGCTGGCTTTGATAATTTTGTAAGCACACATTATGAAAAAATCGAAAAGTTTGAGTGGTGTTAATTTACTGTTAATGAAGGCTTACGGCTATATCACAAGGAAACAATCGTCCCGTACAATCAGAAAAGTTAAGAAACGTTGAGCTAAGTCAGTAACTAGATTGGTGACCGCGTAGAAATACTGAGTGTTGTAAGCTTGGATGTGTGGGTGGTGTAATAGATAACGGCTCAAAATTGTAACAGAAGGCGGAGTTCTGATTCCACTCAGGTCTTTTATATTCTCTTACGGGTAAATACTCTTTAAAAGTGTTTAAAACAGAGCGTCCCCCCCCATATATATATATATATATATATATATATATATATATATATGGTTTATAAAGGAAAACTCAATCCGTCATATTAGTTATAAACAATAGTTCATTTTAATGAGCTTAACTAGCTCAAATCATCAGACTCTTTTACAATACCAGAAATTTTATGCCAGATGGAGGAAATATTATAAAATTGTCTGATGATATGAGCTAGTTAAGCTCACTAACTATTACATCACGCCATATTATAATTAATATGGCGTGTTGAGTTTTCCTTTATAAATTTCATATCGCTCTGGTTAACACCCATCGAGCTCTCTATATGGATTTGCCTATTAATATTTTATATTAAGGAAATCTTGTTGGATTATCCTCACCATTTACGGACTGACAACTATATATATATATATATATATATATATATATATATATTTGGGCATCAGTCTTTCACTTAAACATGTTTCGTTAAAAACAACCGACAACGAAGACTTTTTTTTAACTGTTTATTTAATTTTTCCAGTATTCTTACATGTTTAACTTTTTGCTAGACACAAGGAGTGTAAAAATGTTACATAATATTTTGCTTTCCAAGTCTTTTCAGCTTTTTTCTTACCATTTTCAAGTATATTATTTTTTCGTTGTTGTTATTTTATCCTCATGTTTTAACTGTAACATAGCGAGGTGCCTTGGATATTGAAATTCAAATAGTATTTTTGTATTCTCAATCAAAGTCTTACTTAAAGATTCTTGGATATTATGGATTAATAAAAAATTTTTATTGCACTATTATTAGATAGGTGGCATGTAAGGCGTCTAGTCAAAGAAGCGGTAGTATGGCTAATATTGGTAATTGATTTATGACACTCTGTTACAGTTAAAACATAAAGATAAAATAACAATATCGGAAAACTAACGTCCTTGAAAATATCCATTGAAGTGTCTGGAAGCGCTTGAAAAGTAAAACATTATGGAACATTTTTACACTTCGTTTCTCCAGCAAAAAAAAAATCCAAGAATACTAGAAAATTAAAAAAATAAAATAACAAAATCTTATATATATATATATATATATATATATATATATATATATATATACATATATAATTATTATAATTATTATATAATTATTATAATTATATTATATAATTATATATATATATATATAAGATTGTATTATTTTTAAAAAAATTTCTAGTATTCTTAGATTTTTTTTACTGGAGAAACGGAGTGCAAAAATGTTCCATAATTTTTTACTTTTCAATATATATATATATATAATCCAAGTAAAGGGGACTCAAGGTTTTATGATTTCCCAGGCATTTACTTTTTTATAAAAAGTGCTCAATACAATAAATATTTAGAGCATAATATAATCATATAATTACGAATTAAAAGTACATCGCAAGAGGGAAATTTCTACGTTTCGAGAAATTTCTATGTATGTCGTCAACAGGCAATGTTGGATGCTAGTTGTGAATATTTTTTTCATTCAAATACAAAAAACAATAAATCTTCTATTTATGTATGTGAGAAGACATAAGATTTATGTGTTTGTTCCTTTTAACTAATCAGAATAAAGATTCACTTTGAAATTTGGCGAGTAGTTTTATTTACACGTTATCTCCACCCAGATATCGAACACTTTACGATAAAAAACCAGTTTGTCAAAATGCATGTTACCTGAAAGACGACTGAAAAAACAATAACCCTAGCGCTAAACATTATCACAACACAGCATTATATATATATATATATATATGTATGTGTGTGTGTGTGTGTGTGTGTGTGTGTGTATATATATATATATATATATATATGTGTGTGTGTGGGGGTGTATATGTATATGTGTATATATATACATATATATATATATACATATATATATATATAGTATTGTACAAATGTATTAGGACAAGAACTATTGTATTTTTATGAGGCATCACCCCTGTACTAAGACTTTTGCACACTACCGGTAGTGTGCAAAAGTATTAGCACAGGGGTGATTTTTCTAAAAACCACACTGAAATTCAAATACAGGTTGAAAAGCCAAGTAAATTGCTAATAAATATTGATTATTTAAAACAAGGTGTAAAAGAATTGTATTAAAAAGAAGTTATATTTAATTTTTCCTATTTTCTATTAAACAAGTTATTTTTAAACAACTCACTATCCTTGGATATGACTGACATTTTTCTTATTCCCCCTCTCGAATTGATAAATCTAATGTTACTTCGCAAGACACATTTTCGGAACAAATACAAGCTGCTTGGCAGGAGATACCATTAGATACATTGAAGAAGCTTGTGATGTCAATGCCTGACAGAATGAAGGCTGTGATCAAAGCAAAAGGCTATTATACTGAATATTAAATTTATTTTGTAACAAGTATTTTTTCTTGTTAAAGCATTTGTTGAGTAAATCAAATAAAATTACTTTAATTAAATTGTTTATTTTCTGTCAATATGCCTCATGAACGATAAAATAGTTTTTGTCCTAATACTTTTGCACAGTACTGTATATATATATATATATATATATATATATATATATATATACATATATATACTAGGTGCGATTGGTAAATTGTCGTAATTATTTTATTATTTCAAAGTAAAAGACTATTATACTAAATATTAAATTTATTTTATAACAAGTATTTTTTCTTGTTAAAGATTTTGTTGAGTAAATCAAATAAAATTATTTTAATTAGATTGTTTATTTTCTGTCAATATGCCCCATAAAAGATAAAATAGTTCTTTCCCTAAAACTTTTGCACAGTACTGTATATATATATAATGGTTATTAATGGAAGTACTTTCCACAGTTAGATATTTACTTTGAAAATTTTAATAAGCTGATTCTTTTGGAAGAATACTTTGATAAAAAACCTTTGCTGTTTAATAATTTCTTTTAATTTAATTTAAGTTTATAGGACTTCAAGATAAACAATTTCGTTATGAAAATCTTTTTCGTTTCAAAAGGAAGAATAAATTCTCAGGATTTCTTACTCTTGAGCATGCAACATACAACTGGCCAGTGTGAAAATATATCTTTCTCGTATAAGAAATTTGAGCTGCTTGTGCGTGTATCAACTGCTTTTCTGAGAGAAAGCAGGTACTTAATTTGCTTAATTTTTTGAATTTCAAAAATAATTTTGTTACGTTTCAATTTGTGCGAAAACAGTTGTGTTTGTTTTTTCACCCAGAAGCAATGAAAAGGTTTCCCTCCAAATTCCGTTAAGTTAATTTGGAGACAAGATGGCGATAATAAAAGGAGCCCAAGAATTAATTTGATGAGTAGATGAATATCTGCTGCTGGTACTCAGATCGCTCCGGTTCCGAAAAAAAAAAAAAAAAACAATTCAGAGGAAATTTGTTAACAGGCAGACGAGAATTAGAGGGAACATAAAATTGCCCTCACATCAATGAAACGTCTTCATTTGCTGCAGTTGTTATATTCTTCGTTGTTACCAGGAATTTGCTTCAAAAATTGTACAAATTTAGAGAATATTTTTCTCTATTTTTACATTTTATATGTAGTTTTTTTCGGGGAAATGTTGCATTGTAATTTTTTATTGTAAAAGGTAATGATTAATTTACCTTGATTCTTTTTACATATATGTTATTGGTCATCATTTGGGACACAATGCAATTAATTTTTGGAATTCATTATTTTTTGTGTTAACAATTAATTTATTGCTTGTTCATTAAATTCGCCTTTGTCGTCTGTCTTTGTTGTGTGTCCATATAAATTAAGTGTTACCTTGAACGTTTGTTTGAACTATTTTTTGTTAGAAATTTTTTTACCAATTAAATAGTTCTTCACATGAGTCAAATTTCAAATTTCTGACGCGTTTGGCCTTACCATTTTTTCATCGTTCTCTCAAACGCAGGGCGAACTGGATTTTTGGGCATATAAAATCTTAAAGGAACGATATGCAAGAAAAATATAGAATTATTTTTAAATGAGAATTTGTTATTTTAATTATTAACCTGTTTTCAGAATTATTCTTTTTCTTCTACGTGCCCTGTCCTTTCAGGACGTAGGCAATCATGGCCTTCCACGTCTCCCTATCCCTGGTGGCTTTTAGCATGCTTTCTCCTGTTACACCATGCACCCCCCTTTCTGATACGCACCTGCTCAGACCCGTCAAGTACGTTGCATGCTTTTTTCCCCTTCCTCTTCTTTCCTCTATCTGGCCTGTTAATATCAGATTCTCTAAGCCTTCTTTCCTTCATTGCATGTCCCAGAAACTTCAGCTGTCTCTTCCTGATGCTCAGTATTAATTTCCTTTTTGTTTCCATCATTTCTAGGACCACACCATTGCGCACATGCTCGATTCATGATATCAGCATCATCCTTCTGTAGAGCCACATTTCAGTTGCTTTAAGTTTCTTGTTCACCTTTGATGATATTGTCCAGCATTCACTGCCATATTGAAGAACTGACATCACATAGCAATCCAGTACTCTTTTCTTTGTTTCTAGTGAAATTTTCCTAATATGTTAAGTTGTAAAACTTTTAATTTATGTAACTTTATGTAACTTTATGTAACGTTATGTAACTTTATGTAACTTTATTGTAATAAGGCACGCACCCCAGTAGAAGAAACTGTAATTTGTACCCACTTACCTGTTTGCATTTCTTCTCAAAATTTAGCTTCGATTTGTCTATAACACTATTTTGATATGTGGAAAAATATGATAATAATTACATGTGAAAAAGATATGATACTATTTTAGTACGACGGAGCGAAAGAAATTATTACTAGTGGCATTATTGATATGAGTGGAGTAAAAAAAAAACATTTATGACAAAACTTTAAAAATCTGAAAAACTAGTTGAAAATAGAAGAGAATAAAAGGGAAAAATATATTTTGCAGGTGTAAAGCAATAGGTCAGCCAAGGTCATCATTAGCAGCCATTATGTGACAAAGCGGAAACAAATGACTAAGAAAAACACTATTGGAAGCCTTGAGTTTTACGGCTGATGGAAGTGAAAAATAACGGTAGGCAAAACATGGTTCTTTGATGACATTAAGGAAGGTCAAATCCTTAATTCCCGAATTCGCTGGGAAAAGATTTAACTTGGGAAATTAATGATGTATTTACTCAAACCAGAAGAAGAAGAAATGACGTCAACAGAAATATTGCTATTTCATTGGTTAAAACAAGGGAAGAAAATAACTCCATCTCAAAGTGTGGAGGCGGAAATAATTTAATGGCTTAAAGGCATGGACACTCGTGTCCGTCGTGCACTTCCAAGAGTATTTGGCACAGGCATAAAAACTAGAGCCCAGATGGGCCAACACCAGAGCGGTCGCTGTGCCGAACTAAGGCAGACAGGACGAATTGACCGCCTCCGTCAAACAAACACACGAAGACCCATCATCAGCAGTTCCGTAAAGTTTCGGTGGAAAGCTTGAATAATACATTTCGAATTGTCACAACTTGAAAACTCCGATTGGAGTGATAGACGCTATCAACCGAGAATTTGAATTAATGTTGAGAAGACAAACATTACTCTTAATTAAAACGTTGTAAAGATAAGAAATTAACGACTGTTATATTCTATTTCTTCTGGGGATTTTTTTTTTTTATATAAAGACTTTTCCGCAATTTATTCAGGCGCCATTGAATTTATTTTTTTTGTGCCGATTTTCATTTACCCAAATGTGTACGCGCATCCGGCCTGGTTCGACGTAGTAAAGATTTACCAGCAAGATTTCAACGTGCCTTCCTTGAGATCAAAATTCACAGCGTGGGCAAGGAGGAACACTGTTTTAATAGACGACTTAAAGACCAGCTATTGTGCTAAAGCCATCACCTCTAGCAATCTGAGAACGTCGTCATAATGTCAATGTATGGCTATTTTAGAAGGTGTAACGGAGGATCGAGCAGACTAACAGAAATCACAGATTTTTTTTTCAAGTTTATTCGATGAAATTACGAGAATTAAAAGAAAGTCAAAAAAAAAAAGGAACCTACGTGTGAGATAAGAGTGCGTTTTCTAATTCGAGGTACACTGAAATGACGTCATACAATTAATCGACATCATCTATATATATAAAAGGCAATCTATGAGTCTCTGTGTGACTGTTCCCTATGCACGCCTACATCTTTTAAGCTACGCCATTCAAATTTTTTTGGGACACATATCTACAGGGAAGCCAGGTCGACACATACTTTTCTAGTTTAAGTTCAGCAATTTTCCCTTTCGCACTTTTTGGCCAATGGAACCGATTGTTTACATTTGCTCCGTAAAACATCTAAGATCTAAGATGGTTGCTGAATTACGTCACAGAAATCAAATCACACGTGTCAAACGCGACTAAAATATTTTTTTATTAAAAAATAAAAAATGAGCCTTTATATTTAATTTTTATTCCGACGTTTTAAAAATTCATTTGGTCAACAAAAATGTCTGAATATTTTCCCCCGTAACTGTAGACGTGCAAAAGGAACAGTCACACACAGACTCATAGATTGGCTTTTATATATAGAGATTATATTTTAAGTGTCTGCAGCGAATTTAAACGTATTTGTTTCATCCGCTGAAGAAATTAAAATGTTCTGAGTTGCACGGGCAACGCCGAACTATGGTGCTAAACTAAATGTAATTTGATTTTTGTTTTATGCAGTCAAAATGTTTTTACACAACATTGACTAAACATTTTAGGTAATTGCTGTAGATTTTTAGAGTCGAATATTTTTTGGGATTTCACATACACACACATGTACACACATACACACACATACACACTCGCACACGTATATATATATATATATATATATATATATATATATATATATATATTTATACAGAAAGAGAGAAAAGGAAAAGCGAGAAAGAAGGAATAAAAGTTTCTGATATTTACTATTTTTTTTTTAATCCTGAGAATTTTCATCACTTACAATGTTCGAAGAGTACTGGACAGTTATGAGATATCTATCCTTCTATATGTCAGCGAATGCTGGACGATTCTTTCAAAGATGAGGGAGAGACTCGAAGCAATAAACATGTGGTTCTACAGTAGGATGCTGAGGATACCATGTGCTGAATATGAGAATAATGACAAGCTTTGGAGAAAAAGCAAACAAAATGGAAATTTATACTTAACATCAAGAAGAGACAGGTTAGGTTTCTGTGAAAAAGAAGGAGGGATTAGAGAATCTAATACTCACAGGACGGATAGAGGGAAAGAGGGCTTGGAGAATCTGATACTCACAGGACTGATAGATGGAAAGAGGGTTTGGAGAATCTGATACTCACAGAACGGATAGAGGGAAGGCGGGCTTAGGACGGATAGAGGGAAGGAGGGCTTGGAGAATTGAATACTCACAGGACAGACAGAGGGAAAGAGGGCTTGGAGAATCTGATACTCACAGGACTGATAGATGGAAAGAGGGTTTGGAGAATCTGATACTCACAGAACGGATAGAGGGAAGGCGGGCTTAGGACGGATAGAGGGAAGGAGGGCTTGGAGAATGTAATACTCACAGGACAGATAGAGGGAAAGAGGGCTTGGAGAATCTGATACTCACAGGACTGATAGATGGAAAGAGGGTTTGGAGAATCTGATACTCACAGAACGGATAGAGGGAAGGCGGGCTTAGGACGGATAGAGGGAAGGAGGGCTTGGAGAATTTAATACTCACAGGACAGATAGAGGGAAAGAGGGCTTGGAGAATCTGATACTCACAGGACTGATAGATGGAAAGAGGGTTTGGAGAATCTGATACTCACAGAACGGATAGAGGGAAGGCGGGCTTAGGACGGATAGAGGGAAGGAGGGCTTGGAGAATTTAATACTCACAGGACAGATAGAGGGAAAGAGGGCTTGGAGAATCTGATACTCACAGGACTGATAGATGGAAAGAGGGTTTGGAGAATCTGATACTCACAGAACGGATAGAGGGAAGGCGGGCTTAGGACGGATAGAGGGAAGGAGGGCTTGGAGAATTTAATACTCACAGGACAGATAGAGGAAAAGAGAGACAAGGGAAAGTAGTGCAAGATGTAATTGATGGACAAGTGGATGGTGGTGGGTTTTTTGAAAGACATACCAAGAGGAGATGTGTTGAGAACGACCAGTGATAGGGACAAGTGGAAGTCCATGATCGCCTACGTTCTCAAGGGATATGGTACAAGAAAAAAAGAATGTAAATTTTGTTGAAATAGAATCCTTTCTTGGATAACGACGCTTGATCGCCAAACCCTCTGTTATGTCGTGAGTAAGAATAAATAACTCAACAACAGGAATAGGTTAATTGTTGTATTCCGTGAAAATAGTATTTACAAAGGTTATTAGTATCCAATACAAGAATAAGGGTTAATCGTCTCAACCGTCGTAAGACGTAGTATGAGCAATGGGTACTTCCGGGTCGTCACCGGAAGTCTACGACTGACTTGTCGATCGGCTGCTCGGCACACTCTCCTACGTAGATGCCACCATTACTTTACTTAGTAATGGAATAGTCCATTATAGCCGAATAGGCGCGGGCGTCCCAACACATACCAAAAAATTATGTTTTCAAATTTGTCATATACATTTATTAATGAATTGAAAATATGCATAAATCATTAAATTAGGAACGTGAAGGGAACTTTTTATAAAACTGAAATGTTATAAGAATTTTATTTTTATTTTCTGTTCATTTCGCTTTCAGCGAGGCGAGACTTCTGTTAGTGCACACGAGGTTACAGTTGGAGAAAAGACTGCATACAGGGGAACATTGAATAAAAAATTTAAAATATGAACAGTATTCAAGAAGATAAATGATAGCTATTGACGTTGCATTTAAATTTTTGAAGATTGTAGCTATCAGGGAAGCAAGTAAACGGAACTCCACAGGCAGGAACTACAAAAAAAAAAAAAAAAAAAGAAACTGTTCAAGTTGAAGTGAAAGTTATATTTAACTATTTCAACGGTAAAAGGGTGGGACCTAGATACCAATCTAGTAGCAGGCTTAAATTCACGTGGTCAGGGCACCAGGGAAAAACAGTTCGTCAGAGCAGTTGACGTGAAAATATTTGTAGAAAAGACAGAGCTAATTCACGGCAAGTCGGTGAGAACAATACTGAACCGAGATGCCAAATCAAGACCGATAACATTGCAGATTATTCTTTGGATTTTGTCGAGAATCTCAAGATGAACAGCAGGAACACCCGACCAGATATAACAACAGTATTCAGTGCACGGACGAATGGTAGATTTATAAATTTTCGAGTTGGATTCTTTACGCTATTTACATGACTGCCGTCTCCATTTTTGTTGCTATATTTACGACGTTTTGGTCATTGCACGCTCCGACCTTATTCAGAAATTTCGAAGTTAGCCCTTTATTTCATTCGGCAGGATATATTGTCTTAGTTCGACGAGCATGTTAAGTATTAGTTTCCTTTTCATTACCATCCTCTAAAAAATCTCACGATTGCTCACATGCTTGGTGCATGGCATCCTTAGCATCCTTCTGTAGACTGAAGTCGATATGCCAAGTCAGGACCGATTAAATTGCAGATCCTTCTTTGGATTTTGTTGAGGACCTCGAGATGAATAATGGAAGCACACGACCAGATATGGCAACAGTATTAAATGTACGGACGAATGGTTGATTTATAAACGTGCAAGATGAATTCTGCCGAAAAAAAACAAAACATTCTGGCCTCGCAAAGAGACCCACTCTTCCTAACAGTAGATCGATTCAATATATTCGTTCCACTTCCGGTCGGAAAAATGTGAGGCCAAAGAGGTGCAGGGTGTTGTCTTTAAGGAGATTTGCATCATCCATACTAATGACTGTCACGAATCTTTCTCTATGGCCGTTATAGGATACAAATCTTATATAATCTATCAAGAACACAAAATAAATTGCAAACCCGTAAAATCGGATTTAAACGCATTTTGGGAAAACCCAAAGTAAAATTGCACACACGCAAAAGGGGATTCAAACGAATTTGGAAAAAACTGAACGAAGAAAAATTCAAAAATCAGTGCGAAAAGCAAATTCTGAATCCTGATTTGATTAAAAACAGCAAATTCATATATGACGTATTTTCCCGCCTAGATGTGAAAAGCTTCGCTGGAGTCGGCATCATGAGAATTTAGACTATTTAAACCACATCGCTCCACATCAAAGTCAGTTCGATATGGGAGCGGTTAGCTGAGTACCTCGTGGCAATGTGACGAAAGAAAATCCAAGAAGCTGACCCGGACGCAGGGCACGTCACGGTTTCATTCGACCTGTTCTTCCAGTTTACTTCTTTTTCACTCCACACCAGAGTGCGTCAGATGGAAGCAGTAGCTGACCGCATCTCACCATTCAAAAAGAAACTTTTAGCTGACTCGCCCTCACTGCCAATTTTTTTTTCTTTTTCACTCCACGCCAACCCGGACGTAGGTCACGCCACAGTTTCATTCGACCTCTTCTTCCAACGATCTTTTCTTCATTTTCACACCACGCCGATCAGGAGGACAACAGCAATAACGAAATGAACGCGTTAAGTATCACTCCTTTCTTTGTTTTGCCTTCCATTTCTCTCAACCTGTCGTGACCTACTAAAAAGAGGAAGGAACAAAGACTTTACATTCCGCTTCTACATAACCATGAACTCTAAACTTCTGCGGACATTTTTAATACCTACATTTCTCTACGAACAATTTTAACTACAAAACTGCATGCATTTTCTCAATGAACATTTATCTTTTCCCAAATATATTATAGTGTTCTGTTAACAAAATTTCACTTATATTTTCCTTCTTACACTTTGTCATTCTGCAAATAAATATTTGCTTAGATGTACACACGAAATATTTTATCCTTTCACATTTCAACAACCCACCTTCAACCTTCTGAAATTTAAATTGTGGGGACTTCGGACGTGTTTGGCACAATGCCAATTTACCAAGCATAAGTGAAACCCCTACACGTTAAAGGAGGGGGCATTAACATTTAAAAAGCCATTTCCCGTCCTTAAACACTGATTTGAGGCCCGTTTCAAAAGTAGCAATAAGGTTTACTTTGTCAATTTAAGTTAATGTTATGCTGCCCTTCTAGGTGGAATGGACTCTTGGAATGGACCCCCATAAGTACTAACAGGAGTGGAAACGCAGCTGTGAGGCAGTCGTGTGACAGTTAAGACGCAGCGTAACTATAACGTTCGGACTATATTTCTATTTTGTTGATTACTAACATTTATTATTGTATATACGTTCTGTTATTCTAATACACAGTTTTGAACTTATCTTGTTTCCATGTCCTACTTCCGGGTCCTAACAAGGCCACAACAACAACTTCCGGCCTGATCTGACTCTTCTAAATGTAATGGATGACAGAAAGAGTGAGTTACTTGCTGGAGCGTTACATAGTAGCGACCATTTTTCCAGCTATGGACTATATGTACGGGTTCCACTTGAGATCTGAGTAGAATTTAAGTCCCTATGTGCGCTCAAAACAACGGGGCCACTCTGGAAAAACATCTGTTCATCGCGACTCAACACCTGGGAGAACATCCGTTCATCATGCCTCCACGCTTGGGAGAACATCCGTTCATCATGCCTCCACGCTTGGAAGAACATCCGTTCATCATGCCTCCACGCTTGGGAGAACATCCGTTCATCATGCCTCCACGCTTGGGAGAACATCCGTTCCTAATGATTCCACGACCTAAGAGAACATTTTTTAAATCGTTTCACACCAAGCAAGGCGATACCCCCACTGATGCGCAGGGGGCTACACAAGATTTAAAGTTTAGATAAGAGGAGAGTAAAGACAAAGACGAACCAGTTACAGGGGGTGTCAGAGAAAGAGCAAGAGAAGGGTGTGAACACAGAAGTTGCGAAGGTAGAGAGAAAGGAAAAGAACAAGATGTAGTAAGTGCTGGAGTTAAGTGTTAATGTCGCAAGTCATTCATTACTCTCTCAACAATTCCCTGGTGTGTATTCAGATGGACTACACTTAGTCCCAGCAGACCTAACCTGCACGGATAAGACCCGCCCTGACAAAAGCTGGATATTGATATTGCATTTAGATTTCTGGAGGTTGTAGCCGTCAGGAAAGCAAGTATATGGAAGGGAGTTCCACAAGCAGGAGGCGCGAGAAAAGAAGCTGGTTAAATAGAACTGTCGTCTGCATTTGGTTGATCTAACTGTAAAAGGGTGGGGCCTTGTTGCCAGTCTGGTTGTTCGAGTAAATTCTTGTGGAGAGGACACCAGTGACTTAAGTTCGTCAGAGCAGAAACCATGAAAATATTTATAGAAAAGACAGAGGGAAGCCACATCCCGCAGATGCTTATGGGATACAGGAGAGGTTGCCTGTGATGGTTGACAGCAGTTTTGTTTTAGAAGCATTGAAATTTAAAAGCAACTTCGTACACCAATCCACCACTGAGTGAAGGTCCTACTCAAGATTATAATACTTCGATCCTCACTGGGTACCTCATAGATTTAGCCTTGTGCCACATCTTTTCTATTTTATTACAATTGAGTAGTGTGTTCGATCCTCACTAAGTGCCCTATACTTACCTTGTGTCACATCTACGTTGTGCTTAGAAAATAATTTTTTATATAATCATTTAACCCCAACAAAGGCAGGGTCGCCACTGATGCGCAGTGCGAGGGGTTTACAGTAAGGGGAAAATACTTGGGAAAGATATAAATTCGTCTCTTCTCTCTCCAACTATGGATTAAATAACAGAGCAGATTATTTTCTGCAACCTTCGTTGGCAACCAGTCTACCACAGAAAACACTGGCAACCTACTGGGGGAGAATCTTCTGCCCAGTCAGTCATGTCTCTTTCGAGACATGATCGCTCAAGCATGTAATCACGGATGGCACTTAACTGGCTGACTGATCGATTATATTATTACAATGGTGTTCATCGATTCCAACAAGATTGGCATCCTCCACATTATACATCAATTCATTTTGTTTTAGAAGCATTGAAATTTACAAGCAATTTCTTACACTAGTCCACCACTGAGTGTAGATTCCACTCAAGACCAGCAGCGAGGTTATGTTTGTCCGGATTTCAAACTGATGCATGAGTAAATTGTAGTGTCCTCTGTGTAGATGCCTACTTGGGACTTGATCACATCAGGAAGAGCGTCGGGCCCAGGATAGAGCTCTGGGAGGCATCAGCGTTCGTGCTTTATGGTGGGTGTTCCCTAGTTTGAACTTTGAATTTGACCGGGCGTTTTTAAACCTACTGTGCTGTTAGAGTTATATCAGGAGGGCTTAGCTGACAAGCTCTGGTCATTGAATGTTTTGGTTTCTTCATAGTACATTTTGATTGATGACAATACCGCAGTGCTTGTTTGTTATACATCAAAATTAACAGCTCTGGGAGATGTGTGTTCGAAGCCTACCTGCATGGTATATAGGGTCGGCTTTTGAAGTGGTATTCGGGGTAGACAACAAGCTGCTACAGGGATTCAGATGGCTAGATGTCAGTGATGATGTGATTGTGGAAATTGTCCGACGTTCATGATTGGTTTCTATTAATTGTGAGGCATGCAGGAGGATGCAGTTGTCAGACAAACGGTTTTCTCTTTATCCCGGACAGCACTATCGCCTCAAGGTAATTGTTATGGTGACAATCTATCTACATTGGAATGAACTCTTCTTCCTTTATAAATACTAACCTGTGAGACTCCCTAAAGGAAGCAGTCGAGACGCAGTGTCACTTGACAGTTCGGACGGACACTTCTATATGCTGACTAATAACACTCTTACTTTGTATATATGTTCTGTTATTCCAATACAATGGTTCAAGCTACCTTCTTCCTTTTGTGTCTTTCGTCCTGGCCCTAACAGGCTACAAGAGATAGATAGATAGATAGATAGATAGATAGATAGATAGATAGATAGATAAATAGATAGGAACATACTGTGATAGATAGATAGATAGATAGATAGATAGATAGAATAGGAACATACTGTGACAGATAGATAGATAGATAGATAGATAGATAGATAGATAGATAGATAGGAACTGACTGTGATAGATAGATAGATAGATAGATAGATAGATAGATAGATAGATAGATAGATAGGAACATACTGTGACAGATAGATAGATAGATAGATAGATAGATAGATAGATAGATAGATAGATAGATAGATAGGAAGGAACAGACTGTGATAGATAGATAGATAGATAGATAGATAGATAGATAGGAACATACTTGACAGATAGATAGATAGATAGATAGATAGATAGATAGATAGATAGATAGATAGATAGATAGGAACAGACTGTGACAGATAGATAGATAGATAGATAGATAGATAGATAGATGGACAGACTGTTATAGATAGATAGATAGATAGATAGATAGATAGACACGCACACATAGATAGATAGATAGATAGATAGATAGATAGATAGATAGATAGACACGCACACATAGATAGATAGATAGATAGATAGATAGATAGATAGATAGATAGATAGATAGACACGCACACATAGATAGATAGATAGATAGATAGATAGATAGATAGATAGATAGTGTAATGAACTCTTCCTCCTTCATAAATACTAACCCGTGAGACTTCCTAAAGGAATCAGTCGAGATGCAGTGTCACGGACACTTCTATATGCTGACTAATAACACTCTTATTTTGTATATATGTTCTGTTATTCCAATACAATGGTTCGACCTACCTTCTTCTTTTCGTGTCTTTTTCCCTGGGCCTAACAGGCCACAACATTAATTGATGTAGGTGTCCGTGTTGAGTCTGAACCTCAGTGGGAAGATGAATAGAAGCATAACGACGCCATCTCTTTAAATAACGTGATGTTAAATGGATATTTCATCCAGCTCTTTTCGAATCCCATAAACTGTTATTGGATTGTCACCCAAGCACTCTGAAATGGTCGTATTTGAGCTTCATGCGTCAATATTAAGCAGTAAAGCATGCCGTTTCTAAATTTCTGGCGGAGTTAATTTCTTCATGGTTCGCTTTCTGTCACAGTAGGTGCCCAACTAACCTTACTACACTGTGCAGTCGACAAAATCAAAAACAATCAAGGCGTATGCTCGAAATTAAAATTAAATTATAAAATGGCAGTAATTTACCTGTTGCACACTATATATATATATATATATATATATATATATGCCATTAGAGCATATTGACATAATATTACATTGCCGAAAATCTATACTTTTCCACAAAGGTATAGCGTGGATCAAGAAGTCCAACAAGGGAGCATTCGATGTATCACAAGGATCATATGATGGAGCAGAAATCTCAGAATTAATGGGAATATACATTTTGAACAAAATAAACAAAATAATCCATATTGACAACCACGGATTATACAGAGATGACGGATTAATAATAGCACCAGACAACAAAAGAATGAATGATAAACTAAGGAAACAGTTTTTTAAATTATTCAAAGAACGAGATTTTGATATTACAGTGAACACAAATAATAACGTGTTACAATATTTAGATGTAGAACTTAATTACAAACTGGAAATGTTTCGCCATACATGAAAACAAACACTAAAATATCATACATAAATACAAAGTCCAATCATCCAAATAATATAATTAAATACATTGACAAAGGCATAGAACACAGACTATCTAATAATTCGTCAAACAAATCAATATTTAATGAAAAAAAATATATATATGAGACCTTGTGCTTGTGAGAATGCACTAAAATATTCTGGCCAAAAAACATTTTACAATATAATTCTCAACCACACAGACAATTCAAAAACAACAATAGAAAACGAAACATTATCTGATTCAACTCACCATTTAATTTAGAAGTAAAGACCAAAATAGTACATATATTTCTTAAACTAATAGATAAGCACTTTCCAAAAGAATTAGAATTAAATAAAATTTTCAATAGAAACATAATCAAACTAAGTTATAGCTTCTTTTCTCACACTTCCCGCCTGTGGAATTCCCTTACACATACTTGCTTTCCCGACAGCTACAATCTCCAGGAGTTTCAATGTAAGGTTAATAGACACCTCCTAACGCACTAACTCGCATCCATTCTCTCAAACACTCTTCCCATCCACACAACCCTCATCCTCGGTATCCTTACCCGTCTATCACCCTCCTTCTGACATTTCCTATATCTAATCACTATTTCTCATTACCTTCCCCTATGTAGCCCCCTGCACAATAGTGGCAGTGGAATGCCTTGCTTGGGGTGAAATGATTAAAAAAAAGTTGCACTAATAATTTAGATAGTTTCATAAAAACAAAACTCCATATACTTAAATAGCATTGTACAAAACAAAACCACCAACAAAGAATGCAACTGCAGAGACAAAAATAACTGTCCACTTCAAGGTCTCTGCTACACAAAAGAAATAATTTATAAGACAGAGGTACATGACCCAGATGGCCAAAACAAAATATATTTGGGCTCAACCAAAGACACCTTTAAGACCAGGTGATTCAACCACAGATCTACATTTAAAATAGAAAAATTAAAAAACAATACAAAATTGGCTAACCATGTCTGGAAATTGAAATCAAAATATGAAAAAGATCCACACATAATGTGAAGCATTGTAAAAACAGCCAAACCTTACAACGGTGGACAAATCTGTAGACTGTGCCAAGAAGAAAAATTAGAAATTATGACTTAACCAAATAAAGACGAACTGTTAAATGAAAGAACAGAAATTATGACAAAATGTATCCACACTAAGAAATACCTCTTAGGTTCATACAAACATGGATGAAAACGTCATAATTCGTTTGAATTTAAAAAAATGCGCGTTCATAAATTCTCTGCCGCGTGAGCGTTCAAATAAAACACCGTTACAAGAGCGTTCTTAAAAAGAAAAACGGCAAAAGGTAAAATCAGTTATTAAAAATCGCCTGAAAACACCACTCGTGATAGAAACCAAGGTAGCGAAATAACTCGTTTAAAAATTATATATATATATATATATACATATATATACTACCGGCCATAATTATTAGGCCACCCCAGTTTTTTTAAAAGAAATTATGTATTTCATACTATTTTTAGTATTTATTGCTAAATGAAAATAGAATGGTTCTTTTGTTATTATTACTTTGCAAAGTTTTACAAGGCTAGGAATCAAAGATGAACTCGTCCGAATCAGCCTAAATTTTCTTTATTCTTCATTGAGAAAACTGCAATATATTTAATTATTAAATATTCAAAAATTCATTTGTTATTGTGCAATATTAACAAAAGAACCATTCTATTTTCATTTACAGTTATTCACTTGGTAATAAATACTAAAACAATAGTATGAAATACATAAGTTTTCTAAAACACTGGGATGGCTTAATAATTATGGCCAGTAGTATATATATATATATATATATATATATATATATATATTAAAACCAAAAGGAGAAAGCAAATAGGTAAATCCCAAAAACCCGATCTTATTAATATTAATTTCATTAATATTAAAACTGATCAATGTTGAGGGCTCAATGTAAATAGTATGTTCTTTTTACAGAGTCAAAGATATATATAGTAAGTCAAAAAATTCATTTTATCCAAAAGAGCTCAACTACCTGGGATTGGAGCAACATATATTTTAAATCCGATATATTAGCTGGAAACTGATAGTGAACCCGTATTCCGAGGAATTTTCGTGATAGGTGCCGTCTATGTTTACTGGAAAAAATTTCAATATTAAAATACCCCCACCAACACCGGCTACTGAAACTTAGGAGGGAATTCATCAGTAAGTGCCGCCACAAGGCAAATTTTTCGAATATTTAAATTTAGAATTCCCCGTTGACTAGATGTTAGAATATAAATTAAAAGGATTCAATTTAAGTTTTAATCTTAATTTTACCCTAACGTTAACCTTAAAAAGTATTTTAACCCCCTACCTTCCTATCCCAAGCTCCTTTAATCTTTATAAAATATGGATTCTTTTATTAACCCCTTTTTCCTTGGTTAACACACACACACACACACACACACACACACACACACACACACACACACACACATATATATATATATATATATATATTTCTCTCTAATATTTTTTCTCTAATAATTTTTTTCTCTAATAATTTTTAAACTGATAACTTCCTGTAATTGGCATTTAGCTCGCTTCTACCTAAAAGGTTTAATCAAATAAACTTAAATAAAAATTTTAAAATCTTATATTGAAACCCATTCCTTCTCGCCTAAATACACCTCTTCAAACAGCCCAAAATTTTAAATTTAAAAAAGTAATTTAACTCATTTAGTTGTCTATCTTTATAAAATATGAACTCCTATTCCTCCCCTTCCTAAATATACCATTTCAACACCCTGTAACCCCGCGACTACCAGCTCTGTCCTTTTCCACTTTGTGACCGTTGTTAACCTAAAACCCCTCCATACTCTACCCCAGGGCCTTCGCCATTTGGAACAAAACAATGTCGCTGACGTGATGTAGAGTCTCTATTAGAGATCCTATGTCGAAATGTACATCCGACACCTTTGAATTTTGAAAATTCTCTCTAATTTATATTGGCTCTGTATTCTTAATACATTGAGCTCTCTGCCTGCATCACTTTTTAATGTTAAAAATTTTTTGATATTGATTAGGATCAGGTTCTTGGAATTTACCTTCCTACTCTTCCACTTCGGATTAAAGAAAAACAATATATATATATATATTATTTACTTTATTCGGACTGTTGCCTTCATCTTCGTTGCCAGTTTAATGACGTTTTGGCCTTTGTACGCTCCGGCCTTCTTCAGGTATTAGGAATTTCGAACCGAACCATTTATGACGACACTGGAGTGTACAACGGCCGAAACGTCGTAAAAATTGCAACGAAGATGAGGACAAAAGTCAGAATAATGTAAATAGAGTAAATACTATCTCATCTCAGAAATGAAGACATATAATTTTTTTTTATATATTTCGAAGAATTATATATTATTTCTCTGACCAAATTTTGTCCGTTACCCATTCTGGAAAATGGGATTAACGTCTGGACTAAAGTATAAGACGCGTCAGACTTAAGCATCCGGTCTTAGATTAAAATATATATATATATATACACATAGGATTACGGACACTGTAATCCGATGTGTAAAGGCAAGCTGACACACTCAAGTCATTTTTTGAATTTTTCCATAATATCGCTAAAGAAGCGAACACTATTCGTAGAAAATGATCATTCGATCAGAAATTTTGAAGTTTATTTGTATATAAAATAATACATATTGACTGTGTTATTAAATGATTTTGTTCACCTTGAGCCCTCTCAGCTGGATCATTTTTAATATCTAATTTTAAACAATTAATATTAGTAGGGTTTTTTTAATATTTTAACATCTAACCGCTTCCTTATATATATATATATATATATATTATGTAAGTAATTCATCGAGTTTTATTCAACCTCAACAGAATGCAGGAAGCACTGGACCTCCTCCAATTTCTCATATATGTATCCTTGATGGATGTGCGTGTGGTGCAGTGGATATCGGCTCGGAACGAGAAATCAGGGAGCCGAGTTCGAATTCCGGTCGAATTCCCTTACGCGCTAATACCCTTGGGAAAGGTATCAATCCATCTCTTCCCTCCAGTTATGGGTTAAATAACACGACAAATTGGGTTCTATATCCTTGGCTGGGAAAAAGTCTACCAGAGTAGGTATTCGCAACCTGTTACTGGATAGTTAAAAAAAAAACTACCGAAGCGCTGTGATGCGCTTTCAGAGCACAGTGAAAACAACAATATCATTGTTGGCCATCCACTGCACCCCTGACTGTCTCCGGCAAGGCTCGCCTATGTCATGCCACCGGACCCACATGGAATGGGAAGAGAGAGTGAGGTTGATGACTGTGCGCACCTCTCCCTCTCTTAAATCCAGTTAATGCGTAAGTCATGACTTCTACAAGAAGTCGTGGTCTTCCTCGCCTGCGAGAGACGAACATTATATACATATATATATATATATATATATACACATATATATATATATATATATATATATATATATATATATATATATATATATATATATAAGAGTGACGAGCCTGGACGTTGTATAAATATATGTTTGTTTGATAGATTCTAAATTCGACTTAGCGTCTTCATTTTGCAGTCTAGCTCGACGGGAGTTGCGCTCAGCTGTAGATCCAAATTTTAGAACGCTAACGACACCTTGAAATTTCCCAGAAAGCCAAAATTAGGGGTAGAAAAATATATATTATCACACCACGAAGTCAGGGATCAGTCAATGTATTGATTATAATATAGAATCGATCACCCCACTTTATATTATCTATATCTATATATGTTGCCCCCACCTCCCACCCTAATCCAATAGAGACATTCTACATTGTTATCTATATCTATAAATTGACGAGGGTGGATGTTGTGTAAGTATTTGCTATGTAAATTCATCATATGTTTTTTATTCTTATTATTCCTTCAACTACCCGAGTGAAACCGGGTTAAACTGCTAGTATATATATATATATATATATATATATATATATATATATATTATAATAATATTAAGTATAGCAATAACTATACCAATAATAAAAGTAGTATTAATCAAGCTATCGCCTTGTACAACCCAATTGTCTTGTACAACCCACCGAGAACGAACTTGTGGGGGGGGGGGGAGAAGGAGAAGTAAAAAAAGAAAGAAACGAAGTACATGAACAAAAAGTCAAGCACTCGTAAGAAAGAAAAAAAAAACAAAACGAAAACCCTAACACTAAAGCGCTCAATACGAAAGTAGAGCAAACAAATATATATATATATATGCACAAAACGGTGGTTGGGAGGTGTAAAAGGAGAAAACATACTAAGAGCCTCTAGGGACAGGGAGACGTGGAGAACCCTGATTGCCTACGTCCTGAAGGGACAGGGCAGATAGAAGAAGAAGAAATCCATTCTTTTTCACTCAGCCAGGGTTCAATTAGTATCAATAAATCATTTTTCTTCTCCAAAGTCCTTACAATATAAAAATAATTTTTTTGCTTTAAATTTCATGCAATGGCTCGATAAACCTTAGAAAATGAATCAATATAAAAACACGCATCCATATCTCTCTCTCTCTCTCTCTCTCTCTGTCTGTGTGTGTGTGTGTGTGTGTGTTGCAATTAATATAGTTTGTCGTTCCTATTATCCGTTTCACACGAATTCTTTTGATTAACAATGACAAATTGCTTATTACTTTTCGGTTTGCAAAAACCCGTTTGTTCCACATCTCCAAATCTCACATAGTCTTTCCTGGCATTGTTAAACCGTGTAATTATGCTCCCTACCCCCCTTAGTGATTAATAACTAGAAATGCCTTTGCTTCAGAAGATATGTTTGAGAAAATTGCAAAGCCAATAGGAGAGAATTTAGCACTAACGAAACCTTCCTTGCTTATATTGTCGGCTGTCAATTGAATTCCTCACATTCACTTACGCGAAAATAACCTTGAAAATGGTATTAATTCATCTATTCCTTCTAGTTATAGGTTAAATAAAAGGACAGCTTGGGTTCTATAGCCTTGGCTGGCAACCAGTCTACCACAGAAAGCAATGGCAACCTACTGCAGGATTATCTTCTGCCAAGTCAGTCATGTCTCTTTCGAGAGATAATCGCCCAAAGCGTGTTTCATGTATGTCGCTTAACTGACTGACTAAATATAACAGTTGTAAACATGATTAAAGCTTCTACTGGTCATAAAGTGGGGACTGGTTTTCTATTGCTATGAAGTAATAAACTGATCCCCTACTAATTACTACTTAATAATATAATACATATCTTCTCCCTCTAGCTATGTTTCAAATAACAGGACAGATTGGGTTCTATAGCCTTGGCTGGTAAGCATTCTACCGCAGAAAACAATGGCAACCTACTGCGGGATAACCTTCTGCCCAGACATGATCGCCCAAGGTGTGTATCACATATGGCACTTAACTGAAACAAATGCAAATTGACGTTCTTATCAAGTATTGGATTTCAGAGATTTCGCAAATATGGAAATAAATAAGTTCAGATACTGAGAAAAAAATAAAACAGTTCGTCGTTTGAAGGCTGGATGCATTTTCACAGTTTGCTTTATACTAAGATTTATATACAAGGTGTCCGTGTGCACTTTAAAAAAATTATAACTTTATTTATTTATTTATTTGTATTCGTATCATCCCGAGCAAGGCAGTAATGCCACTGATGTGTCGGGGGCTACATGAGAGTAAAACGATTAGATAGGAGGAGAGTGAAGAGAAAGACGAACCAGTTAGAAAGGAGCAAAAGAAGGATGAGAATACAGGTGTGATGGCAGTTGCAAAGGTAGAGAGAAAAGAAAGGATATACAGGGTGATGTAGAAAGAACTAGAGTCAGGTGGTTAAGAGATGAGTATTGACATTGCATTTAAATTCCTGGAGGTTGTAGCCGTCAGGAAAGCAAGAAATTGGAAGCGAGTTCCACAGGCGGGAAGTGCGAGAAAAGAAGCTGGTAGAGTAGTTGTATTTGTGATAGAAATAATGTGCAAAAAAATGCTATAAATCAACAAGATGGAGCTCCTTGTCACTTTGCCCTGTGTGTTAGACAGTTTCTAAATCAGGAATTTTCTAACAGATGAATCGGAAAGGGTGGATCATTTTATTGACCTCCACGTTCGCCAGATTTGACTCCATCATATTTTTTCACGTGAAAACAATTGTTTATGCAACCAAACCTAATCCATTAGAAGATCTGAAAACTAAAATAACTAATGTGAATTTAGGCATAACTGTAAATCAGTTGGTAATTGTTTTCCGTGAACTGCAAAATCGTATTATCTTTTGTATTGCTAATGATGGAGGACATGTGGAAACTTAAATAAAACTTCAATAAAACCTTAAAAAATATAGATTTACTTCTTTCTAACCCTTTATATATCTAATCTAAACTTATTTATAAATGGAACTTTGTCTGTGTGTGTGTGTGTCTATGTCTGTGTGTGTGTCCGTTACCTATAGACTCCAAAACAGCTGAACCGATTTTCTTGAAAATTTACGCAGTTGTGTCTGCGAGTGTTCTTAGCTAGGTTTTGTGTCCAGATACCGCCGATAAATATCGGGCTATAGAAGGAGTGGTCTGATTTTAATCAAATTTGATACAGTCATAGACAAAGACATAAGAAACGATATTCAGAAGTTTCAAGGTTGCAGTTCTTACAATAGTGCACAAAATCGATAATATGTATATATGTATATAAAAAGCAAGATGTTTGTGTGTGTGTGTGTGTGTGTGTGTGTCTTTATCTGCCTGTATGTCTGTATTTTTTTCGGCCCTTTTATTTAATTTTTGCTTCGAGTTTGGTTCTAAGTATGTATAATTGTAGTTCTTAGTCTCAGCCATGATACCATTTACTCAGAGGACTTATTTAGCCATCAAAATTCAGTTTACGACGAAAAAACTTATTTTATATCGATACCAGGAAATCAAAATTTGACTTACATCCATTCATTTTTCTTTTAGTCTACGGTTTCGTTTTAACTGGAAACAACTATTGCTTTTTAGTCTTTCGTGCCAACGTCCAAAGAGTCTGAGCTCCAGGACCATTGATTAGTTTTAAAGCTTTCATTACACCCGAGCAAAGCAGGGCTATGCTGCTAGTATATATATGTATACATATATATTAGGTGCGATTGGTAAATTGTCGCAATTATTTTATTATTTCAAATATTCTTTAGGCTGAGTCTGAGTTCCAGGACCATGGGTTAGTTTTAAAGCTTTCATTACACCCGAGCAACGCCGGGCTATACTGCTAGTATATATATATATATATATAGTCCATTCCTGGTAGAAGGGAACCATAACACCTTTGTTTAGCTTGAAGTCCGAATGCGGGGTAATGAGGAATTTAAAAGAGTGTAACAAATTTTCCAAGTCTAGAAGTGTTTTGAAAATCAACATTCAAAATATTGCCTTTTAACCACGATTTGAACCATGAACATTCGCACCTATTGGAAATATTCAGCTACCTCATTCAGAGGACAATAATCAATAGACATTTGGGCAGTAGCTGCCCTGTTTTCATTATCCAGTTTTAGACCAAAAACATTTCTGCACCCTTGTTGGCGATGAATATATTGGGGTCTATAATATCTTCCTCCAAGAAAAGGGTAAACCCTTGTACAGTGCGACCGGTCACCGAAAATATATGAGCTTTAACTACTTCGAAAAGTCTACTTGTCTATCGTGCGATTCTCTACATTTGTGTCAAAAACTGATAATAAAAACACGCTCTATACTCGAGAAGATACAGTAGATATCTGCCAACGCAATAAGAATCTTTTACTTTGTGTCTGTCAATATTTGAGCGAGATTTATTCGATGAAAAAATGATTTTCAGTGAGAGCACGGCTGTCATTTCAAGCCGAAGTGGCGAGGTCAAAAGATTTACTCTCGTGAGTTAAGAATGTCGGGGAACGAATGATTGTTTAGGACTAAAAAAAAAACCTGATATTCAGAAAGAAAAGAAATTGAAAAGAATTTATGCAAGTTGGATAAATGTATACATTCAGTCTATGACTGGTTGGAAAGATACACACGTTCAGTTTCTGTTATGTTGGTATGACAGAAATTTTAATTTATGGTAGATTGGAATTATTCACAGGCTCAGACTATTATAGCTTGTAAAGGTACACAAATTCAGGTTATTACAGGTTGGAAATATACAAACGCTCAATCTATGGCAGGCTGGAAAGAAACACACTTTAAGTTCCTGGTCTGTTGGAATGATACACACTGTCAGTGCCGGGCTTAGCAACATCGTGGCCCCACCGCAGAATGCACATTACGGCCCCTCTACCCGCAGAATGCAACTTGCGCTCCCAACAAACATACCGAACCCGCAATAAAGTATACTTTAAACAAAATAACATACACTCGGAACGCAGATATTCCGTGATCTTGAAAAAAACGGAAGAAATCGCCGAATTGGCGTTTTGAAGCTATACATTCCGAACGTTTTCACAACTTGTAGATTTTTCAAGGTATTTTAAAAAAATTTAAACCCAAATTTCAAAAGCATTTCGCTACAGAAAGTTTGATATACTGTCAAAAATTAGACTTCAGGGGTTTATTTAAAAAATGGAAAGGGAGTGTCAGAAAGTGTTCGTTTAGAATGGGGGAAACAGATATCTATAATCTATTTCTCTCTCAAGTTCATTTTTTGATTACAAATGATTTGCGGCCTCTTCGGAGCCGGAAGGCTTCTATCAAAAATTATATATATATATATAAAGAGAGAGAGAGAGCGAGTTGATAGATGTTTATTTCAACATACAAGTATGATAATAATTTTCCAGTTAATCCTAATAATTATTTTGTTAAATTTTTTCATTAGAATAGATCTACGGAGCCAAGGAGCATCGCGTCTTCCCGGGGCCTTGCCGCCTTTAGGGAACTTGCGACCCTGCCGCAATTTAGGGGTCTGCGGAGGCCTTAAGCACGGCCATGCACACTGTCAATCTATGTCAGGCTGGAAAGAAACGTTCAAGGAGAAGCCGATTAGAAATGACAGACAGGCTCACACTGTTGGAAATTGGAATGATCTACACATTCAGTTTCTGGTATTTTGGAAAGATACACTCAGTCTATATAGCAATTTGAAAAAGTACGAAAACTCCGTATGTAGGTTGTTGGAAAGTTTCTGGCCTATTGTAAGGATACACACGCTCATTGTACGTCTATTTGGACTTAGACACACGCACAATCTATGTCAGGTCGGAAATATACACATTTTCACTTTCAGGTGTTTTGGAATGATTCACATGGTCAGTCTGTAGCAGGTTGAAAAGATACACCAGTCAAGTTTCTGGTGTTTTAGAATGATACAAACGCTCTTTATATGCAGTTTGGAAAGATAGACACGTTAAGTTTCTGATTTGATTGAATGATAGACACGATCATTCTATGTGTTTTTGCAAAGATAAACACGCTTAATTTATGGTAATTTGGTACGATGCAGACGCTCAGTTTCTCTTAGGATGGAATTATACACAAGTATCAAATTTGTAAGATACACACTTTACGTTTCTGGAATTCTGTATATACCCAGCTACTCAGTCTATATCTGATGAGAACATTACATTCGCTCAGTCTATCATCAAAACCTATGTAGGTTGATTCCGTTTTTGATATGCCGGAATGATACACGCTCAGTCTATGTCAAGTTGGAAAGATACACCCGTTCATATTTTTCTTAGTAACATTTTTCCTTCAAAAACGTATTTTTTGGCAATTTTCCTTCAAAAAAGTATTTTGATGGTAACATTTTTTCTTCAGAAACATATTTCTTTTATATATAATCGTGTGGCCCCAAGCAAGGCATTTTACTGTCACTGTTGTGCAGGGGGTTACGTAAGAGGAATGTTATGAGAAAGAATGACAGGCTACAGAGGGTGGCAGGAAGAGAGTATGAGAAGGAAGAGAATACTGATGAGTGGGGTGAACGGAGAAAAAAGCATGAGAGAGAGGATGTAATAACTTACTGAGACAGGAGATGTCTATTGACTTTACATTTGAATTCTTGAAGATTGTAGCTGTCGGGAAAGCAAGTATGCGGAAGGGAATTCCACAGGCGGGAAGTGCGAGAAAAGAAGTTACTGGAGTAGAATTCGTGTTTACAATTTATTGGTTTCACAGTAAAAGGGTGGGACCTAGTTGCTAATCTTGTGGCTCGAGGAAATCCGTATATAGGGGGCACCAGTGAGCTAAGTTCATCGGGGCAGAAGCCGTGAAAGTATTTGTAGAAGAGACACAGGGAAGCAACATTTTTTCTTCAAAAACGTATTTTTGTTGGTAGCATTTTTCCTTCAAAAATGTTTTGTTGGTAATATTTTTCATTCAAAAAAGTTTTGTTGGTAATATTTTTCTTTAAAAAATTTTTATGCGTATATTTCTATAAAAATTTATTTTTATACTTTTATAGTGTTTTGACCCCTGTTTGGAGAGTTCACTATTTACCCATAGCCGGGACTCTAACAGGTGCTACCACCCCGGGTCAGGGTGGATCTGGGAACAACAGCAATTAAGAAGTGCTTCTATACTCAATTCACTTTTATATTCAATAAATACACTGACCCCACACTTTGTGGCCACACCAGTTTCTATACATTTATATCCTAGATTTATGGGCTTGAGCTGATGGATGGTGGAGAGGAGATTGAGTGGAATGACAGGAAAAGGGGTATTAAGAGCGACAAGAGATAGGGTGATGTGGTGGGCCATGATCGCCTACGTCCTGCTTTGCTAATCAGTATTGAGAAAAGGTGGATTTATGCATAATCAGAAATTGATAAACAAATAAATTATAATGTAAATATAAAGTGGGGGATCAATTCTCTATCATGATTAAAAATAAACTGAACCCTCACTTTGTGGCCACATCAGTTTCTATATATTTATATTCAAGATTTATGGGCTTGAGCTGATGGATGGTGGAGAGGCGATTGAGTGGGATAACAGAAGAAGGGGTATTAAGAGCGACAAGAGATAGGGAGATGTGGAGGGCCATGATCGCCTACGTCCTGAAAGATCAGGGCACATAGAAGAAGAATCCCTATATTGAAAAAGGCATACGCATCTGTCTTCATTTCAATGACTAATGAAGAATGAAAAAAAAAATCAACTCAGCATTGGCCTGTCAGAAAGATATTTGACATTTTTTTTCTTCTATATAAACATGATGTGCCCAATGTGGACATTTTCTTTCTTCCATAATCGGAAAAAATCAAACTTAACAATTAACTCCCACGATTGTGGAATCAAGATAGATAGATAGATAGATAGAAAACAAAGTAATAAGATAGATAGATAGATAGATAGATAGATAATAACTATACACGTGTCGAAAAACCTTCCACGTATCTGCGAAAAAGGGAAAAAATGGCTTCAAAAAGCGCCAAGTACATGTACGGATATGCGTTGTGGCGCAGTGGATATCGACTCGGAACGAGAAATCGGGAAGCCGAGTTCGAATTCCAGTTGAATTCCTTGCATTCACTTACGCGCAAATACCCTTGGGAAAGGTATTAAACCGTCTCTTCCTTCCACTTATGGGTTAAATAACAGGATCTATAGCCTTGGTCGGCAACCAGTCTACTGCAGAAAGTAATGGCAACCTACTGCGGGATAATCTTCTGCCCAGTCAGTCATGTCTCTTTCGAGACATGATCGCCCAAGCGTGTATCACGTATGGCACTTGACTGACATGAACATCAGCCAAAAGAGCCCAGACAGAGTCAGCACGCAGCGCCCCTAAATAAAACCCCGACACGAGCAATCAACCAACAAAAAAAGCCCTCAATACTTAGGTAGAGCAGAATAAATAAAGAGTACCTAGAGGGCCAGGCAACCCACCCAGGCCCCACCCAAACGAATCGTGTGGGAAAGCCAGTGGGGCCTGGTGGGTTGTCTGGCTCTCTAGGTACTCTTTATATATATATATATATATATATATATATATATATATATATATATATATATATGTATAGTGTATCGAGGCGGCAGATGATTTTCTAAACATAGATTGTTAAATAAAACAGCCAATGAATGTCTATCATGTTTATCATGAGCCGTTCTAAATATCGTTTCTTATGTCTTTGTCTATGAGTGTATCAAATTTGATTAAAATCGGATCTCTCCTTCTATAACACGATTTTTTCGATTATCGATTTTCGATATTTATCGGGGGGTACCTCGACACAAAACCTAGCTAAGAACATTCGCAGACGATTATAGTACAACTGTGTAAATTTTCAAGAAAATCGGTTCAGCCGTTTCGGAGTCTATAAGTAACGGACACACACACACACACACAGACAAAGTTCCATTTATAAATATGAAAGATATGATCATATAATATGAAATGTAAAACTTAAGAGTTCATGAAATCGACTTCTTATCTTCTGAAACTGTTGTGGCAAAACTTCGTCGCCTAGTTGTTGCTGTGGCCTTGTTAGGGCCCGGAAGTTGTTGTTGTGGCCTTGTTAGGACCCGTAAGTTGTTGTTGTGGTCTTGTTAGGACCCGGAAGTAGGACATGGAAACAAGATAGGTTCAAAACTGTGTATTAGAATAACAGAACGTATATACAATAAGAATAATAACCTAGCTAAGAACACTCGCAGACGCTTATAGTACAATTGTGTAAATTTTCAAGACAATCGGTTCAGCCGTTTCGGAATCTGTGGGTAACGGACATACACACACACACACACACACACACACACCGAGAGACAAAGTTCCATTTATAAAATAAGTTTATATATATATATATATATATATATATATATATATATATCTATATATATATATATTTTGTATTTATTTATCTTTACCTTCAGATCTCATTTAGTGGGGATTGCTATTTCAACATGTCAGTTCGTGACATGCATTGTCAACCACAGTCAACCAAAGAATGGAGAAAAATTCTTGTACCGGAACCAAGGGTTAGTAGAGGAAGGGGCGAGGAATGTTGGTTTAGCCGAGGAGTATCGTAGTAGTAAATTGCCTTTTGGCTGTGTAAGGCAGATGGTTTGACCACTGGGTTAGTAGTTGTAGGTCGAAAGAATCCGTGTCCTTTTCTCTCCTAACTACCACCACTAACCCAATGTTCAAATCACATGCCATCCAACACCAAAAGGAAATTTGTTGCAGCCGGGTTCGAATTCCAGTTGAATTCATTGCATTCACTTACGCGCAAATACCCTTGGGAAAGGTATTATTCCGTCTCTTCCTTCCAGTTATGGGTTAAATAACGGGACAGATTGGGTTCTATAGCCTTGGCCGGCAACCAGTCTACCGCAGAAAGCAATGGCAACCTACTGCGGGATAATCTTCTGCCCAGTCAGTCGTCTCTTTCGAGACATGATCGCCCAAAGCGTGTATCACGTATGGCACTTAACTGACAGACTGAATATAATAGTTGGAAACATAATTAATGCTTCTACTGGGCATAAAGTGGGGGATCATTTTTCTATTGTTAGGAAGTAATAAACTGATCCCCCACTAATTACTACTAAATAATATAATACATTTCTTCACCCTCTAGCTATGAGTTAAATAACAGGACAGATTGGGTTCTGTAGCATTGGTTGGCAACCAGTCTACCGCAGAAAGCAATGGCAACCTACTGCGGGATAATCTTCTGCCCAGTTAGTCATGTCTCAAAAGAGACATGATCGCCCAAGCGTGTTTCACGTATGGCAGTTAACTGACTGACTGATTTCTTCTAATCCACGCACCGCCATCCATTTGCTCAGACCTAACAAGTACACCTCGTGATAATTTCCCATGTCTCTCCTTCTCTTTATCCAACCAGTGAGTATTAAATTCTCCAGACCCTTCTTCCTCATTGCGTGTCCCAGCAACCTCGTCTGTATCTTCTTGATATTAAGCATGAGTTTTCTTTTCGTTTGCATCCTTTTCAACACCTCATTTTTACACACGTGCTCCGTCCCTGATATCCACAGCAACAACATTTCTGCTGCACGAAGATGATATCTTAATGATATCATTCATCATTCACTTCCATACCGAAGGACAGATATCATATCAAGCACTCATTTCTTTGTTTCTAATTAGATTTTCCTGTTTTTTAGTACTCCGCTTAGCTTCTGAAATGCGTCTTTCGCCATGCCTATGCGTCTTTGGATCTCCATATCACACTTTCAATCCTGTCAAAATACTTTCCAAGTATTTGAAATTTTTTATTTGTTTTATTTTAGTTTTTCCGACTTGTAGTTAGCATACTGGGCTCCTCTTTTTGTTGATGACCATACATTCAGTTTTCTTGGGGTTTATGCTCAGTCATCAACTGCCTCACTAACCTGCATCCTCTCTCTCTCTCTCTCTCTCTCTCTCTCATGCTCCTTTCTCCCTCCTCTCAACTCTCATTAGTATTTTCATCTTTCTCTTACCCACTTCCTGACACCACCTATAACCTGTAACTCTTTCTCATAACTTTCTTCCTATGTAACCCCCTGCAAAACAGTGGTAGTAAAATGCCTTACTTGGGGCGATATGATTAAAACAAAAATTCCAGCCTGTGGAATTCCTTTCCATTTACTTGCTTTCCCGACAGTTACAATCTCCAAGAATTTAAATGTAAAGTCAATAGTCATCTCTTATCTCACTAACCTGCATCCTCTCTCTCTCTCTCTCTCTCTCTCTCTCTCTCTCTCATACTCCTTTCTCCGTCCACTCCACTCTCATCATTATTCTCATTCTTCTTTTACCCAGTTCCGGACACCCCCTATAACCTGTTACTCTTTCTCATAACTTTCCTCCTATATAACCCCCTGCAAAACAGTGGCAGTAAAATGCCTTGCTTGGGGTGACACGATTATAAAAAAAAAAAAAGAAATGTTCTTTCTTCTCACTTTCTTTTGCTACCTTCTGTAGAAGGTTTTGCATTTTTCCTTTCCGTGTCTGTTATCAGCAGTGTGTCATCCGCGTATCTGATATTGTTGATATCGTTGCCGCCAATGATGAATCCCGGCAAGGTTTAAAAGTATACACTCAGCAGAAAAACAGACCTTCATCCCTGAATATACCACAACACAAAGTATATATCCAACGCTCGCTCAGAGTCTACCGCAAAGGAATATGCTACCCAAAGTCATACACCAGTTGAGAGCATGCCCCCAGCCTAGTGTACACCTCCAACCAGAGGATACGATAACCAAATGTTTATTCAGCTTCATATATACAGTCAGTCTGTCAGTCAGTTAAGTGTCAAACATAATACACACTTGGGCGATCATGTCTCGAGAGAGACATGACTGACTGGACATAAGATTATACAGCAGTAGGTTACCATTACTTTCTGCGGTAGACTGGTTGCGGACCAAAGCTACAGAACCAACTCTGTCCTGAGGGAGAAGATATGTATTATATTATTACATAGTAATTAGTGGGGGATCAGTTTATTACTTCATAACAATAGAAAACCAATTTCCCATTTTATACCCAGTAGAAGCCTAACTCATTTTTCAACTATTATACTCAGTCAGTCAGTTAATATCCAAACATGATACACGCTTAGGCGATCAGGTCTCGAATAGACATGACTGACTGTGCAGACTTTCCCGTAGTAGGTTGCCATTACTTTCTGCGGTAGGCTGGTTGCCAGCCAAGGCTATGGAACCCGATCTGTCCTGTTATTTGACTCATAGCTAGAAGGAGAAGATATTATATTATTAAGTAGTAATTAGTGGGGGATCAGTTTATAACTTCGTAACAATAGCAAACCGATACCACAGTTTTTGCCTAGTAGAACCCTTAATCATGTTTCCAACTATTATACTCAGTCAGTCAGTTAAGTGCCATATGTGATACACACTTGGGCGATCATGTCTCGAAGGAGACATGACTATCTGGACAGAAGATTATCCCACGCTAGTTTGCCATTACTTTCTGAGGTAAACTGGTTGCCAGCCGAAGCTATAGAAACCAATCTGTCCTGTTATTTAACCCACAACTGGAGGAAAGAGACTGATTAATACCTTTCCCAAGGGTATTTGTGCGTAAGTGAATGCAAGAAAATCAGCTGGAATTTGAACTCGGCTCCCTCATTTCTCGTTCCGAGCCGATATCCACTGCATCACAACGCACAGCTCAGAGTATATTTCCAGTCCGGTGGTTACTCACAGCCTAGAAGATATGCTACCGATGAATGTACTTCCGCTAAATATATATATAGCCCAGAGTATACCCACAGCTCAGAATATATATTCATCGCATAATTTATTCTGAGTCAAAGTCTGCCCTATCTAATAGAATACTCTATCATCAGCTCAGGAGATCCCAGACCCTAGAATATCATTCTATTTCAGCAAAACTCCTATATCCACTCAGAACATATCCACAAAGCAGTGTGTACCCTATGCTGAATCTATACATAAACTCAGATATATATCGAATATTCTGAGCTTCAGTTTATTTACAATTTTGAACTCACTCAATACTGAACGTTTTATACGACAATTAGAAAAATATAATGAAAATTTAATCAAACCTGTTTATATATATATATATATACACTGCCGGCCATAATTATTAGGCAATCTTAGTGTTTTAAAAGAATGATGTATTTCATACTATTTTTTAGTATTTATTGCCAAGTGAATAATTGTAAATGAAAATAGAATGGTTCTTTTGTTAATATTGCACAATAACATGTGCATCAAATGAATTTATAAATATTTAATAATTACCTATATTGCAGTTTCTTCAATGAAAGAATGAAGAAGATTTAAGGTGATTCCGAAGAGTTCATCCTTGCTTCTTTGCTGTGTAAAATTTTTCAAAATAATAAAAAAGAACCATTCAATTTTCATTTAGAATTATTTACTTGGCAATAAATACTAAAAATAGTACGAAATACATAATTAAAAAAAACTGGGGTGGCTTAATAATTACGGCTGATAGTGTATATATATATATATATATAAAAAGGATTAATTCAATGATGTTGGATGATCATTTCGATATGAAAATCCCCACGGGGGATAACACATCACCTCAGGAACAGAAAAATTCTTTCAGAAACTGGAGAAAATATATATATATATATATATATATATATATATATATATATATATATATATATTGAGCACTCTGGAAGAATGGTAGACTTTGAAAAACAGTAGCTACTCTTAGCAGATATGCATGGTTCATTCAGCAATGAATTAGAACACTCTCAGCTATTGGGCGTGTATAATGATAATATACACGCTAAAAAGACTGCCTCCTTTTACCGAGCGCCCGTAGCTCAGAGGTAGAATTGCCGACTGACGCCAATTCGGTCGAGTTTCAATCCTGAGTAAAAAGCAATCGGATTCTAATCGTACTGATGAGCTGTGATACAGCGAAACAGATCTGTCTGTGGAGGGATATATATATATATATTAAAGCCATACGGATATGTTTGATTTTAAATATATAATCTTCAATTTTTCGTTGCTGTTTTGGTTATTATCAACACTATTTGAATACCTCGATCGAATTCTCTTGAGAAAGGACCAAAAACAGATCATCTGGTTCTATAATTTTCTATAATTTTCCTGTTAATTTCTTATTTGATGTCGATCTAGTTCTTTTCCCCCACTTTACTCTTGTCAATTTTAATGTCAATTTTTATAGTATCTATTAAAATGCCTAAAGATCCCTTTCATAAGCTAAGCAAAGTATTAAGAATCAATAAAAAAATAAAATAAAATATTCAAATTATTAACAGTAATGAAATAAATTGAATATTACTGAACTGTTATGTAATATCACTTCTCCTATATGGCAGTGGATGCTAGAAAATCTGAAAGATGAAGAAGACACTTGAAGCAACGGAAATACGGTTTTACTGAAGGATGCTGAGGATAAAATGGACTGAAAATGGAGAAAAAGAAGACAAAAAATCATCCTACAATTTCTCAAATATATATATATATATATATATATATATATATATATATATATTTGAGAAATTGTAGGATGATTTTTTTTATATTTGCTCTGTAATATTTTATAACATGGATCTCTCTTCCTGTATCATTTTTTAATATTAAAATAAAATTTTTAATATTAATTAGGATCGGGTTTTTGGAATTTACCTTCCTGCTTTTTTCGCTTGGATTAAAGTATCTGAATTAAAAAATATATATGTATCCTTGGTGGATGTGCGTTGTTGTGCAGTGGATATCGGCTCGGAACAAGAAAACTGAGATCCGAATTCGAATTCTAGTTGAATTCATTGCATTCACTTACGCGCAAATACCCTTGGGAAAAGTACAAATCCATCTCTTCTCCCTCCAACTATGAGATCAATAGCGGGGCAGATTATGTATTATGGCCTTTGTTGGCAACCAGTATACCGCAGAAAGTAATGTGGAAAAAAACCTCTACCCCGTCAGTCATGTCTCTTTCGAGACATGATCGCCCAAACGTGTATTACGTATGGCACTTATTAACTGACTGATACCTAACATCAAGAAGAGACTGTTCAAATTTCTAAAGCAAATAATGAGGAAAGAGGGCTTTGAAAATCTGATACTCACAGGACAGATTGAAGACAAGAAAGACAAGGGAAATCTATGCATGACATACTTCGCGAGCTTGAGTAAATAAATGGTGGAACAGGGTATACGGGAGAGAAAAAATTATAAAATTTTTAAACAACTTCAATGGGTAAGAAATTGTGGAGAGCCATGATTACCTTCTGTCTTATAGGACCTGGACCATAAAAGAAGAAAAATAATGACCTTGGATATATATATATATATATATATATATATATATATATATATATATATATATAGGTAGAGATGCCAGTCCGTAAACGGTGAGGATAATCCAACAAGATCACCTTAATATAAAATATTAATTAGTAAATCCATATAGAGAGCTCGATGGGTGTTAACCAGAGAGATATGAAGTTTATAAAGGAAAACTCAACACGTCATATTAGTTATAAACTATAGCTCATTTCAATGAGTTTAATTAGCTCATATCATCAGATCTTTTATAATATTTCCTCCATCTGGTACAAAATTTCTGCCGGAATGAATCTTTTCTTAAAATGAACAACTTCAAACGGATACTACCCATATTTAAAACTGGACTCTATTTCGTTTTTCTCCCTCTTCCCTCCCTCCCTTTCCTTTCCTTTCTTTTCTTTCCTTCTCTTTCCCCTTATATTTATTGTCATTTATTTGTTTGTTTGTAATTTTATGTTTATTATTTTTTTTTATTATTATCCCTCTCTTCCTTTTAAGAAAAGATTCATTCCGGCAGAAATTTTGTACCAGATGGAGGAAATATTGTAAAAGGTCTGATGATGTGAGCTAATTAAACTCATTGAAATGAGCTATAGTTTATAACTAATATGGCGTGTTGAGTTTTCCCTTATAAACTATATATATATCCAAATGAATAAGAACGAAGAAAATACTTACAACGTTCAAAACATTAATTTAAAACGGTGCTCAATTTAAAAATAAAGCAATTAATATTTATTATTAATTATTACTTTAGAACATGTGAAAAACTACAAACTACTACAAAATTGTACATTTTGTTTCGACATTGAAAAAACAATGTCTTATCAGTTAACTGTTGTGGATTCTTTTTAGAAAACAACACAATATAAGAATAACACAAAACAGATATGAGAGGAAAAATGTAATTATATTGAACAAAAGATATACAACGTACACGGTTAGTAGATTCAGGAATATTTATTAGCAGGAGTCAAATATATAGAAGAAGTAAGTCCGGGTAATAGTCTACATACTTGCTGGCCAACGATCGGCGGTTCAACTGCTCTGAAAAACACCAACTCTAACAGCCAACAGATAACTACAACCACAATTCTCTGTAGGCAGGATTATTTGTATACTATGGAAGAGTCCATTGAGTGTGTAAAAAGGGTTGACACCCCATGATCAATGATGGTTAACAACGAAGATTATCATCATTGTTAACTACATGTTGAGACATTTTTATTTTAATGCTGAAGCAAAATAAACAATTCTGTAATAGGTTTTCACATGTTCTAACGTAACAATAAATATTACATATATATATATATATAATATTTATTGTGTTTTAAATTAATGTTTTGGACGTTGTAAAAATTCTTTCTTCCTTCTGATTCTCTCGGATATATATATAAGAGTGAAAAGATTGGGAAAGAGAAAGCCGGAAACCACATCCTAAACAGGGAACAAGGGATGAGCCTTTTCACCCGTTCAATAGACGTGGGTGGAGTGTGAACCGGGCGATAGTTTAGTCTATCTATTCCAACTGAAAAAAAAAGGAAAAGGAGTGAAAAGATTGGAAAAGAGAAAACCGGAAACCACATCCTAAACAGGAAACAAGGGATGAGCTTCTTCACCCGTTCAACAGACGTGGGTGGTGTGTGAACCGGGCGATAGTTTAGTCTATCTATCTATCTATCTATCTATATACACTGTCATCTTGCGTACATAAGACGCAGAATATTTGCATTCAAATCGTGTCTAGAAGTCTGCTGGGTCTAATACATTAATTTAGAAACCCTCCTATTTTTCCAGAAATGAAAATAGACAAAATCGAATCAACTTGGATATATTTTTTGACCAAAGACAAAATATCTTTCTAAATACGTATTTCGACAAAATGAAATAAATCATTCATAATGCTATAAGAGGTTTGAGTAGGTGTTGACATGTAGCAAAGATTATGTCACGTAAAATAGCAATTTTTTCCAAGCTTTACACATAACCTACTGAGACCCTGTCAAACACGCTTATTAAGAATTGCTCAAATAAAGCCAGGGGCCGATTTTTAGCATCGTACACAGCAGGGTTGTTTGTTTCTTACTTTTTATCTACCTATCTCTCTCAGTTTTATTTTCTTTCTTTCTTTCTTTCCTTCTTTCCTTCTTTCTTTCTTTCTTTCTTTCTTTCTTTCTTTCTTTCTCAGCCTCTGTTCATATCTGGCTTACAGCCATATCACGTTGAATATACTGGTTCTCGCTCGATCACCGAAGTTAAGCAACGTTGAGCCTGGTCAGTACTCAGATGGGTGACCGCTTTGGAATACCAGATGCTGTAAGCGTTTAGTGACGGATGTGCGTTGTGGTGCAGTGGATATCGGCTCGGAAAGAAAAATCAGTGAGCCGAGTTCGAATTCCAGTTGAATACCCTGCATTCACTTAAGCACTGGTACCCTTGGGAAAGGTATTAATCCGTTCCTTCCCTCCAGTTATGGGTTAATTAACAAGGGTAGGACATGGGGACCCTGCCCTTAAAAACAAATCCCAATGAATCTTGATACGCGAAACGAAAAAAGTATTGCAAGACACAAAACTTATATAAAAACAACAATAAATTGTTGAAAGAAAAACATATTACCAGCAATAAATAAATTAGTTGGCATAAAACAAAGACAACCAACCAACAACTGTTCATATCTATCTATCTATGTCAGTCTCTGTTCATATCTATCTATCTATCTATCTATCTATCTATCTATCTATCTATCTATCTATCTATGTCAGTCTCTGTTCATATCTATCTATCTATCTATCTATGTCAGTCTCTGTTCATATCTATCTATCTATCTATCTATCTATCTATCTATCTCAGTCTCTGTTCATATCTATCTATCTATCTATCTATCTATCTCAGTCTCTGTTCATATCTATGTATCTCTCTCTATCTATCTATAAATGTGTGTGTGTGTGGATGTGGGTGTTTGTGTATGTGTGTGTGTGTCTGTGTGAGAGTCTGTTGATATCTATCTATATATATAGGTAGATTATGTAGATAGGTACTTCTATATAATGTAGTCTGTAGATATACATAGATACAGTCTGTTGATATCTATTCATGTCAGTCTGTTCGGATGACTGCTTATTGAACTGTATTTTATACCCTTTAGTGATCTACTAGCAGAAAAGCCCGGCGTTGCTCGGGTGTAATGAAAGCTTTAAAACTAAGCCATGGTCCTGGAACTCAGACTCTTTGGATGTTGGCACAAAAAATTAAAAAGCAATAGTTGTTTCCAGTTAAAGCGAAACCGTAGACAGAAAGAAAAATGAAGTCAAATTTTGATTTCCTGGTATCGATATTAAATGTTCTGCACTAGTGAAAGAACTTCAACCTTGAAACTTCTGAATATCGTTTCTTATGTCTTTGTCTATGAGTGTATCAAATTTGATTCAAATCGGACCACTCCTTCTATAACACGATTTTTCGATTATCGATTTTCGATATTTATCGGGGGTACTTCGACACAAAACCTAGCTAAGAACACTGGGAGACGCTTATAGTATAACTGTCTAAACTTTCAAGAAAATCGGTTCAGTCGTTTCGGAGACTATAGGTAACGGACACACACACACACACACACACACACACACACACACACACACACACAGACAAAGTTCCATTTATAAATAAGTTTAGATAATTACAAAGAATTACGGTGTGTATATATAATCCAAAAAAGGAACTCGATACGTAAAGTAACAAATTTATTCACCTGAAGAAAATCAATCTTAGACACGAAACGTGTGTAGCATCAGAAATATCATTATGGACATTTTAAGTAAAATAACATGTATAATAACAACAACAATAAATATACATTTCAGAAATAAGTTCACAGGCTCTAACATATATATATATATAATGTTCAAAATAATTCATTACAAATTGTCGGTTGCTTATAAGCAAGTTTCGTTAAAATTCGTTAATTTCCGTAATATGTTTATATATATATATATATATATATATATATATATATATATAGTTAAATAAAAAGAATACAAGGGGAAAACTGTATTTAAATCACATCCGCGTTTCGTCCTATGATGAACTTTATTAAGGCAAAAAGCCGAAAAAAAGCCTATCACAGGACAAAATAATAATAATTATTAACTATCTGATGAAACATTATCCGTTCAATGTCGAAACAATGTGTACAATTTTGTTGGTTGATTTTGTTTAGTGGCAAAATTAACATCTGTAAGGGCTATGGCACTTAACTGATAGACCTGGATAAAAAGAAAGAATAACAAGACAGGTTGGGTTTTATAGCCTTGGCTGACAACCAGTCTACTGCAGAAAGAAATGGCAACCTGATGCGAAGAAAAATCTTCAGCCTAGTTATTAATCACTCGAAAGTGACATGATCACCTAAGGGTGTATCATGTGTAGCACTTAAATTATGAAGCAGCCGAAACGGCCAACGGGAAATAGCAATGACTGACTAGATGAAAAAAAAATGCAGATTCGTTGACGTTGATTAATTACATTCATTCGGCCATTTATGTTCTTATCGGTGATTTTGACACATGTAGAAATCTCAGTGGAAATTCTTAAAATTTTAACAACTGCTCATTTTTTTTCGGCAAGTTTATTCACACATACGTAGATATAACAGTTACTGTCACACCCACAGACCTCTCTTTCGGTTTATTTATCGAACTACCTCTGTTCCTCTCTTCTATCTATCTATCTATCTATCTATCTATCTATCTATCTATCTATCTATCTATCGATTGATCGATGTCAGTTTGTTCATATTTCCCTATCTATCTATCTATCTATCTATCTATCTATCTATCTATCTATTTCAGTCTTTTCATATCTATCTATCTACCTATCTATTTCAGTCTTTTCATATCTATCTATCAACCTATTTCAGTCTTTTCATATCTATCTACCTATTTCAGTCTTTTCATATCTATCTATCTATCTATCTATCTATCTATCTATCTATCTATCTATCTATCTCAGTCTTTTCATATCTATCTATCTATCTATCTATCTATCTATCTATCTATCTATCTACCTATCTATCTATCTATGTTCATATCTATCTATCTATCTATCTATCTATCTATCTATCTATCTATCTATCTCTATCTATCTATCTATCTATCTATCGATTGATCGATGTCAGTTTGCTCATATATCCTATCTATCTATCTATCTATCTATCTATCTATCTATTTCAGTCTGTTAATATCTATCTATCTATCTATCTATCTATCTATCTATCTATCTATCTATCTATCTATCTATCTCAGTCTGTTCATATCTACCTAGCTAACTATTTATTACAATTTGTTCATATCTGTTTATTACAGTCTGAATTACACTTTGAAAAAACAGTAACTATTCAAGTATCTACCGGGCACCTATAGCTCGGAGGTAGAATCGCCGACTGACGCCAAATAGGTGAAATTTCAATTCTGGCTAACAAGCAATCGGATGTCCAACCGTACTAATGAGCTGTGACACAGCGAAACAGAACTGTCTGCGGATGACTATATATATCTTAAGGTTATTACAGTAGTTAACAGTAACACTGTTCGTAATATTTACTTTTTTAAAGAGTGCTCGTTACTTAGTAGAGTAATATTTATTCTGCTATTTTTATTATAAGTGTTTACAATAAAAACATAGCTTACTGCAACACAGAAGCTGTCGTGTTTTGGTACTCTTTGTCAGTACCTCATCAGACAATGAAATATTTTTTGTTAAGAATTAATATATAGAGAAAATTTAACAATTTAGAAACAATATATTTGTTACCATATTCATTTAATTAAGCGGGCGTGTAGAACTCAAAGGGTTGGGCTAGATCAACCAATAGAAAGCAAGTCACTGATGAGGAAGGGAATGAGTTTTTGTTTTTAATTATTTCACCCCAAGCAAGGCGGTACCGCCTCTGATGTGCAGTGGGTTACATAAGAGAGTTTAATTTTCATGCAGGGGTGAGTGAAGACAAAGACGAACCACCTTCAGCGGGTGAAAGTGAAAGGGCAAAGGAAGGATGTGAACACAGGAGTGAAGACAGTTGCGATGGTAGAAAGAAAATTAATGAACAAGATATACGGCCTGATGTAGAAAGGGCTGGAGTTAAGTGGTTAAGAGATGGGTATTGACTTTGCATTTAAATTCTTGGAGGTTGTAGCCGTCAGGAAAGCAAGTATATTTGAAGGGAGTTCCACAGGCGGGAAGCGCGAAAAAAAGAAGCTGATGGAGTAGAATTGTCGCCTGCATTTGGTTGATCTAACTGTAAAAGGGTGGGACCTTGTTGCTAGTCTGGTTCTCCGAGTAAATATGTCGGAAAAGGTTAGCTTTTTTGGTGTCAGTTTATGAAACATTTGAATGTATACAATTATTTGAATTAGCACAGTATGGGGACTGAGTGATTCACGCGTCGATGCGATCTTCAAAGAAATAACACTACTTTAGTGTTCTATATATAAAGGTCACTGGAAGAGTAAGAGAAGTGGGTGAAGAGGCTGGTCCGTACCAATGATATATTTTAAGGCGAATGCTTTCGGTTATTTGAGGTCATGACCTCTAAATTGCTTATTTATTTATTTATTCATTTATTTATTTATTTTTTCATTATTTTTTGTTTTTTGGAATAATGTTTTTAGATTTAGCTTATGGGATTTTTGTTAGTATTTTCCGTCCCGATGTGTTTGTAGGTAGCGTAGTAGGAAGCTGTGCTTGTTAAAAATATTTTTCTCTGAATGGTTGGTTAATTTCCGTTCATCACCCTGTCCTCAGACCTCAAATGGAAGCACTATATTTAATCCATAGCAAAATCTACTGCTAAGAAGGTTGGGTCACTATGTCGATCCAGGATATTTTTTCCACCTGAATCCATCCTGCATATATACAAGTCAACCATCCGTCCGTGCATGGAGTACTGCTGCCATTTATGGTCAGGTGCCCCTGCCGTTCTCCTCAGTGTTCTTGACAGGCTCCAAAGGAGAGTCTGTAATGTGATAGGTACTGATCTGGCGGCTCGACTGCAGCCACTTCCCCATCGTCGAAATGTGGCCTCCCTTTGTTCTATAAATACTTTCATGGCTTCTGCTCAGACGAACTTAAGTCACTGATGCCTCCTCAACAGGTGTTTACTCGTGCAACCAGACTAGCAACTGGGTCCCACCCATTCACAGTCAGGTTAGCCAAATGCAGACGACAGTTCTACTCCTGCAGCTTCCTCTCTCGCACTTCCCGTCTGTGGAACTCGCTCCCGTATTCTTGCTTTCCTGACGGCTACAACCTCCAGAAATTTAAATGCAAAGTCAATACTCATCTACTAACCACTGGACTCTAGCTCTCTCCCCTCCCCTGTATAACCTTCCCTTTCTCTCCACCTATGTATCTGTCATTGCACCTGCATTCTCAGCTTTCTATTGCTCCTTTCTAACTAGTTTGTACTCCTCACTCTTTTCTAATTAATCTTTTTACATTTATGTAGCCCCCTGCACATCAGTGGCGTTTCCGCCTTGCTCGGGGTGAAATGATTAAATAAAAAAATCAACTGGAAGTAATTGTCAGCAATTCATGTGCTTTGATCTTATGGATGATTTCTGTCAGTGGCAAAAATTTGCGTGATGGGTTTGCACCAGATTATCAAATGTGATGCATTATTTAATATTTTTAATGAATCCAATATCAAGTAAACGTAACGCTATTTTTTTATTCGAACGTTTGTGATGTCAAACGGAGGTGACATTACATGGATTCAAAGATTTAAATTCATTTTAAATTGCTTGTTCCGAAAATTAAACGCATAGAAAAGAATAAGTAAAGAACAAGTAGGACAAAAAGTGTCTTTAATCTAACATGTTTCACTTTAATAAGCTTCTTCAGAGATTTATTAAGGCATCTAAACAAATCTCTGAAGAAGCTCTATTCCTTTTCTTGGATTTCAATCCATATATTCAACTCTCTAATAGAATAAGTAAAGAACAAGTAGGACAAAAAGTGTCTTTAATCTAACATGTTTCACTTTAATAAGCTTCTTCAGAAATTTGTTAAGACGTCTAAACAAATCTGTGAAAATCTCTATTATCAACTTATATATATATATATATATATATATATATATATATATATATATATTGTAACAAAGTTATAGAACTCGTAGGTTTTTTTTTTACCTGCTGTTCATGCATTTACTTTTATAAAGAGTGCTCGATACAACATAGAGCATTATATTGTAATGGTTGTTACAATGGTTTATAAATTCATAGTATCACTACACAAAACTTTTCGCATTTTGAAGCTGCTGTGTGCGCTTCTCATCGGGTGATAAGTTGTATAAGAACTACCCAGACAAAAAAAAAGAAGGAACCTTTCTTAAACTAAGCTACCTCTCTTAACCCAAAGCTATATCTCTAAGGCTACAATACGGCCGACTAAATCAGAATAAGCTCCCACTCCACATTCACTTAAACAGCATATCACCATAAATAAACCGTTTTCACCATTTAATTTTCATTTCAACTTATCACTCGATGAGAAGCGCACATAGCAGCTTCAAAACACAAACATTTTTGTGTAGTGATACGATGAATTTATAAACCATTGTAACAACAATTACAATATATATATATATATATATATATATATATATATATATATATATATATATATCAGATTAAATAAATTGCAAATATTTTGTCTGCTTATTTTTAATAAAATATAATCTTTCGCGTATTATCATTGAACGATGTCAGAAATGAAATGAATCACACCCCTGAAAATGATCTCGGAAAGAGATTGAAAGTACTTGGGAAGATTGAGAAATGAATGATAATAAAATTTGTCCGCGTTACAGCTCATTTCTGACAACTTTTAATTATAATACACCAAAGATTATCCGTGAGTATGAACGGATTTAAAAAAAAAATAAACAGACAAAATGTTTGCAATTTATTTAATCTGACATATATATATATGCGTCAGATTATATATATATATATATATATATATATATGTGTGTGTGTGTGTGTGTGTGTGTGTGTGTCTAAAAGAGAATTTATTGCCTAAATACACAAATATATATTAACTTATTAACTTATATTACTTAACTGACTGATTAAAGCCTAATCAGAAAAATAGAAATCTGAAGGTGCAGGAGGATAGCGAAAAATGACTTTCAGAAACTAAGCAAAGTATGAAAAGATAGAAATATTTCATTGAGCAAACAATAAAAAATGTGTCATGAACTGCTTTGTAATATCTAATCTATATATCAGTAAATGCTGGACAATCTCCACAAAGACTTAGAAACCTGACGCAGCAAAGAATTGGTTCTAATCATGATAGTTGAGAGAACAATGTGAAGAGCATGTGAGTTAAAAAAAGACGTGGTTAAAAGAAAATACATGGAAATGACACCAAAGAGTCTTACAGAACCGAAGTTTCTGATTTGAGCGACAATGACTCTTTTATACTAGTTCCATTAAGGTGAATCGTAGGGTATTGCAATTAATATTATAAATTAATTCTTTCCTCTATTAATTCTTTAATTTTATTATATCCTTGTGTTCGTATAAGTGTTGTCTTTTCTTGGCATAAAACGTGCGAAAATTGTCTATATTTTCTGCATATTTGCGCTTTTTCGATTATTCTTTCAGCTATTATTCGGGTTCTTTTAATATCATCGGGAGTACTTTTATTTTTTTTTCATTTTAACTTCACGTATGAATTTGTTATACATTTATCTAGAATTATAAGAATGTTTTATTTTGCAAACACTGTCAACACATTATAGCCATGTTCATAGTTAATTATTGGCTTTTTTATTTATTTATTTATTTTAATCGTTTCACCCCAAGTAAGGCATTCCACTGCCAATATTGCGCTTGGGGCTACATAGGGGAAGGTAAATAGAAAGAGTGGTTAGATATAGGAAATGTCAGAAGGGGGGTGATAGGTAGTTGGGAGGATGGGAAGAGTGTTTGAAAGAATGGAAGCGAGTTATTGTGTTAGGAGGTGTCTATTGACCTTACATTTAAACTCATGGAGATTGTAGCCGTCGGGGAAATTTTTATTATTAGTGCTTCTATTATTTTTACTTCTTTTACATGTAGATGAGGCTAGTATTCTTTCTACGAATTTGTTATGGATGGTATTTGGTAGGTTTCAGTTTGTGTTTAAATGGATCACTAACTGAGCTATGATCAGAGAGATGTAACGTGAGTTTTCTCGCTAGGCACGTAGCGGTATGTTCAATAGAATTATTCATCATTAAAGTTTGATTAAAAATGACAGACAAGATATTAGGGTTAAGTTTTTTATAGTGATCTTATAATAATTTTTCTTTTTCAAGACGTACACTACCGGCCATAATTATTAGGCCACCCCAGTGTTTTAACCCTGGAACAGGGTCGTTATCAATGAAACAAAGAGGGTCGGTATCAGATATCCAACGACCATGTTACAGTGTTAAGAAATAATGTATTTCATACTATTTTTTAGTATTTATTGCCAAGTGAATAATTGTAAATGAAAATAGAATGATTCTTTTGTTAATATTGCACAATAACATGTGCATTAAATGAATTTATAAATATTTAATAATTACCTATATTGCAGTTTCATCAATGAAAGAATGAAGAAAATTTAGGGTGATTCGGATGAGTTCATCTTTGCTTCCTTGCCTTGTAAAATTTTGCAAAGTAATAATAACAAAAGAACCATTCTATTTTCATTTAGAATTATCCACTTAGAATAGTATGAAATACATAATTTCTTTTAAAAAACTGGGGTGGCCTAATAATTATGGCTGGTAGTGTACACACACACACACACACACACACACACACACACACACACACACACACACACACACATTTTTTTGTTATAAAGGACAGAATTAAGGAAATCTTACTTAGTATTTTCAAAATTACAGCAGAATTTTATATTAAGTAATTTTTGTTGCAAATGATGAGGATTTATAGGTAAATTTTTGTTTTGTTCCCCAAAGGCCTTTACCCCTTCAAATCTTTCAAAAACATCTCTATTTCCGTGCAAATGTATATGCTGAACTCAAATCGGTAACTGTTTATTGAAGAAACATACCTTTTTTTCATTTTATCGAGCAGAAAAATATGGAACTTCTTGTCGCTGTTTATCTCACCCCTTAACCACGGTTCAAAAATGTTATTCACTGCTGACTGAATTCACGCGTAGTTTTACGTTTTTTCATCCTTTTATCAATTCCTAGGCGCAAAATGAGTTCCAAAACCAAACAATTCGCGGAATAATTGCTCAAATGGAGAAAATCGACCGAAAAAAAAGAAACCTACTCTTCAATTCATTCAGTGGTGAATCAGAGTCATTATAATAAAAGAACCATTCTACTTTCATTTGGCAATGAATACTAAAAATAGTATGAAATACATCATTTATTTTTAAAAAACTGGGGTGGTCTCATAATTATGACCCGTAGTGTAAATTATATAAAAATTGTCAAAATGTTTCGCTTCTCCAAGCGCTTTCAGCTATACCTTTAGCCATTATAAAGGATAAATTTTATTTTACTTTAACTGAATATATAAGGTGTTTGTCTACGCATATAGTGTCATTGGTATGTTTTATATTCAGAAAACAGTGAGCAAATTGTTGTCATGTTTATACTTGATGTTATTAAATATTGGATTTTTTAAAATTAATAACGCTTCCATTATTTTTAGTCATTTTACATGTGGATGAGGTTATTAGACTTGTATTATCAACGAGTATGTTACGGATAGAATGTGATAGGGCTATTTAAACGAGACTTAATAGAGCTATGATCAGAGATGTGCAAGGTGAGCCGTCTTGTTAAACAAGTGTAGTATATCCAATGTAATTATTTACGAACCTAATTACTTACATGTTGTAGAGAAAAAATAAACAAATGATGATGAGGGGTGCAAAAAGTCAGTGTGAAACACACCGGCAGGTCAGCTGTTTTTCTTTCTTCTTCAAGGAAATGTATTTCCCCTGTTGTTCTCGCCCCTTAATAATGGTTTCTTTTTCTTATTCATACTCAGTAAACTCAGTGCCTTAGTGAGTTTATTGCTTTGCATGGGGTGAAATGATTAAAAAAGTTTGCGAAAGTACCCAGATGAGACACTACGTAATTTATATAAAAAGTGAGGTGATTTGAAAATTAGCATTAAACTTGAAAGTCAGCTATAAATTAAACGAAACAATTTTAAATATCCATAAAATAGAAAGAATGACAACGCCCAAAAGAGTAAAATATAAAATATTAAATTTTTTTGCCGCTGTCTACCTGTCAGTTCTACTTAGTCTATTTAAGTGTTACATTGTGCCACAAATGTAATTAAAGAGCAATTTGAAATGAAAGTTTCGTCTTTGTTTCGCCGATAAAAAAATGATCAATTCGACGTATTTCAATATCAAATGACAATTTTAGAGTTGCAAATTTTAATATCCGTCAAATACCGGTTATTTAAAATGAATGTTTCGCTTAGCTTCTGCATAGATACAGAAATTAAAGAATTATTTTCTTTAAAATCTAATCATTTACCACATCGTCTTTGTATCAATTGTTATTTAACAATTTCAACGAAGCTTAAGGTTGATAATTATATTTTCAGAAAACGACAAAAGAAAGTCCCTTCTCTTAATCTTCATCATCATCATTATCTTCTTCTTCAAACAGGCTGTTTCTCTTCAAGTGAGCAATCATGGTCCTCCACAACCACCTATTCTACGTTGATTGAAACGGCGCCCGTTTCTTTAATATGCGTCATGTTTCTGCCATTTATTTGCACAATCATTTCAATGCTACTATGGCCTCTACTTGTATACGAATTTGGAATGAGTGCATTGTGGCACGGTGGATATCGGCTCGGAACGAGAAATCGTGGGGGTCGAGTTCGAATTCTAGTTGAATTCCTTGCAGTCACTTACGCGCATTCACTTAGGAAAGATATTAATCCGTCTCTTCCCTCCAGTTATAGGTTAAATAACAGAACAGATTGGCTTCTATAGCCTTGGCTAGTAACCAGTCTACCGCAGAAAATAGGGGCAACCTACTGTAGGATAATCTTAAGCCCAGCCAGTCATGTCTCTTTCGAGACATGATCGCCCAAGAGTGTATCACGTACGGCACTTAATCCATTTTGCACATATACAAATCCGTCCGTGCATGGAATACTGCTGTCATATATGATCAAGCGACCCCACTGTTCATCTCAGTGTTCTCGACAGGCTCCAAATTAGAATAAATAATGTGATAGGTACCGACTTGGTGGCTCGACTCCAGCCGCTTTTTCATCGACGGGATGCGGCTTCCCTCTGTCTGTTCTATAAATATTTTCACGGCTTGTGCTCCGACGAACTTGCCACATGAGTCTACTCGTGCAACCAGACTGGCAACTGGGTCCCACCCATTCACAGATCAACCCAATGCAGCGGACAATTCTACTCCATCAGCTTCTTTTCTTGCACTTCCTACCTGTGGAAGTCTCTTCCATATTCTTGCTTTCATGACGGCTACAACCTCCAGCAATGTCAATACCCATCTCTTAACTAATTGACTCCAGTTCTTTCTACATCACCCTATATATTTTTTCCTTTCTGTCTACTTTTGCAACTGTCATCACATCTGTATTCCCATCGTTCTCTTGCTCCCTGCTCTGACAACCTATGTAACTGGTTCGTCTTTCTTTTTACTCTCCTCCTATCTTTTTCTATTATGTAGCCCCCTGCGCATCAGTGGCGTTACCGCCTTGCTTGGGACAAAAAAGATTAAAAAATGTTATTGGTTAAACTACAATCGGAGGCTGAGAGCTATACTTCACATCTCTTGGAGACAATATCCAACTAAATCACTGCCTTATGGATCCATCCCGAGGTTTCTACAATTTTACATCAACGCAGAATGCGTTTTGTAGGACACTGTTGGCGGTAAAACTTAAACTCGCGAGTGATCCACATCTCTGGATATCTTGCCATGGATCAAGACGGCTTGGTAGCCCAGCAACCAACTACACTGATCAGCGATGTTATGACACCAAATACCTCCCTAATGATCTTCTGACTGGGGCACCTCGACGTGGTATTATAGTTAGCAAGCTTGCTTCGCTAGAACTTGTTATAACTGAGCTCGATCTTCACTAGGTACTCCATACTTTCGACCTTGTGCCACATGTAAGCGGCACTTAGAAAATCGACTAAGGACCTTCCGACTTTAATGGAGGAACATAACGGTTGGTGTAATAGACTTATCAATTATCTTTTCAATGACTATTAATTAAATTGCTCAAATATATTTTCTTCCAATAAAGTGGCAACGTTCTTAGCATTTCAATGACAGTTCATGAGTAAAGTAATGAATAAAGATACGTAATTAATGTTCATATGTTTTATCATCGTATTTTGAAGATTCGTAGGAGTCGTTATAGCGAAAAATTCACCTTATTTAATGAATGACCCTCGTAGAAGTCCTTATACCGAAAAATTCACCTTATTTATTGAATGACCCTCGTAGAAGTCCTTATACCAAAAAATTCACCTTATTTATTGAATGACCCTCGTAGAAGTCCTTATACCAAAACATTCACCTTATTTATTGAATGACCCTCGTAGAAGTCTTATCCCGAAAAATTCACCTTATTTATTGAATGACCCTCGTAGAAGTCCTTATACCGAAAAATTCACCTTATTTATTGAATGACCCTTGTATTATAAATTATATTATTATAACATAATGTAAATGAAATATATGACTACTAAAACTGCTAAACATTTAATTAAATGTCTTCACATTTTGGTCTAAAAGTTGTTTAAATATTCGTAATATTCATAAGAAATTAAAATTACCACTTGAATATTGTTTCCTTTCTCTTAAAAACAATATTTCAGGAAAATATGTTTTTCAAGTCCAGTAACTGTTATCACTTTTTCCAATATCGATAGGGCGGTTTCCTTCCTCAGCTTTTGTTTCAAGTTGTATGGAATTTCAACATCTTGTTTATATAACTATTTTCTATTGTTTGCAATTTATAAAAATCTTTGTCTTAAAACAATTTTTCAAGAAAGTACCTTCCTTTAATCCAATAGCTGTTATCGTTCTTTCCAGTATCGATGGAGCTCTTTTGTTCTTAACCTTTTGTTTGAAGTAGTGTGGAAAGTCAACCTCTTGATTATGTAATTATTTCTGTCGGTTATTTATTTTCTGTCGGTTATTTATAAAAATCTTACTCTTAAAATAATTTTTCAGGAGATTAGCTTTATGCAGTAGATTCGTTGACGAACAAATCCTTTAGGTTCGAGTCTATTCTTCGATCCAATCTGTAGCTGGGTGGGAGACCTGTCTCAAGAGTATTTAGGCAAAAAGACATGCATTTATAACTTTCTCAAGGGTATTCGCGTGTAAGTGATTATAACAGTTCCGTCTGAAATTCGAACTCTGCTCTCCGAATTCTCATTCTGAGCCGTCATCCATGACATTACATAAAGCATCTGCAATTAATTATCTTAAGCAACAGCAAAAAAAGCAAGAAATTCTGGAGAGCCATTATTGGTCACACCCCAAAAGATCTGTTGTAGCCCGGGAGGGGATAAACAGAGAAAGAATAGTGCAAGAAATAACTCTTAACACTGAGGATATATAAATAGAGATTTATTATACCTCAGTACAATAAACCAAATACAAGTACACCAACGAACAGTTAACATGAATAACAATTAAGAAGGCAATGTCTCTGTATAGGACGTATGCGTCCGTCTTGAGAACTAGGCTTCTGACTAGTGACGTCTAACTCTCGTCTAAGGCCGATGGCTGTCGACTCGTATAATAACGAATAATCTTGATCACTCCCGTGTAATGACGAAGACTCTCGTATAGTCACGAACACACTCGATCTCTCTCGAGCACTATCTGTAGTTCGTTCTCGTCTAGGTCTTTTATGACCCGGGCTATACCCATTCCGGGGTAGGACCAGGATATTCCTCTACAACAATATTCATCCAGAACAATATCCAAAGTAGGGCTTATGGCCACAACACGCTAAAGACAACGTTGAACTTGGTCAGTACCTAGTTGGGTAACCGCTAGAGAATACTAGGTGCTGTAAAGCTTGGATGTGCGGGTGGCGTAATAGATAACGGCTCGGAATCGCAGGTCCGAGTTCTAATTCCAGTTGGCTTTGTTAAAATCGCTTACACACAAATACCCTTGGTAAAAGTATGATTCCCTCTCTCCTCCCTTTGCTATGGGTTAATTAGCAAGATTTTTGCCACTAACCATTAATCCCACTAAAAAATGAAATATGATAAAATTGTGTATAAAATATTTACATTTTGGCATAAACTAACCCATAGTGATAATTATGGCGCTAAACAGAAGTAACGCTATTTATCCGAACAGTAGGGAACATTTCATCACTGCCGACTCACCACTATGTTGGCTGTCATAATATGCACATCTCTTAGACTGGCGGGTAGTAGTAGAGATTTTGAAACGTTGTCTGTTTGTCCTATGAATATGGCAGTGAATGCTGCACAATATCATCAGAGATGAGGAAAAAACTTAAAGCAGCGGAAATGTGGTTCTACAGAAGGATGCTGCGGATATCATGAACCGAGCATGCGTGCAACGATGAGGTGTTGGAAAGAATGGCAACAAAAAGAAAATTAATAGTGAGCATCAGGAAGAGACAACTAAAGTTCCTGGGACATGCAATGAGGAAGTGGGGCTTGGAAAACCTGATACTGACAGGCCAGATAGAAGGAAAAAGAGACAGAGGAAGGCAGTTGGGAACATATTTGAGGGGCCTGATCAGGTAGATGACGGAACGGGGGTTGCGAGGTTTAACAGGAAAAACATACTAATAGTCACCAGGGATAGGGTGACGTGGAGAACCATGATCGCCTACGTCCTGAAAGGACAGGGCACAGAGAAGAAGAAGAAAAAGAAATTACAACAGCCCATTTAGCTGACTGGTGTTTAATTTTCAAAGTTTTCGTTGAAACTAAAACGGAATTTCTTAGCCAAGGAGAAAAATAAAACTCACTCATTCTATATAAAGGTGAACCCGGTCACGTGATCAAGCCACGTCACAACAAAAATAAATCTAAACTTATTTTTAAATGGAGCTTTGTGTGTGTGTGTGTGTGTGTGTGTGTGTGTGTGTGTGTGTGTGTGTGTGTGTGTGTATCCGTTACCTATAGACTCCGAAACGGCTGAACCGATTTTCTTGAAAATTTACACAGTTGTATTATAAGGGTCTGGGAGTGTCTTTAGCTATGTTTTGTGTCGAGGTACCCCCGATAAATATCGAAAATCGATAATCGAAAAAATCGGGTTATAGAAGGAATGGTCCGAATTTATTCAAATTTGATACACTCATAGACAAAGATATAAGAAACGATATTCGGAAGTTACAAGGTTGCAGTTCTTACAGTAGTGCAGAAAATCGATTGTATATATATATATATATATATATATATATATATATATATATAAGGCAAGATGTTTGTGTGTGTGTCTGTTTATCTGCCTGTATGTTTTTATTTTTCTCAGCCTTTTTATTTTAGTTTTTGCTTCGGGTTTGGCTCTAAGTAGGTATAATTGTAGTTCTTATTCTCAGCCATGATACCATTTACTCAGAGGACTTATTTAGCCTTCAAAATTCAGTTTACGACGAAAGAAACATATTTGATATCGATACCAGAAAATCAAAATTTGACTTCTTACATCCATTCATTTTTCTTTCAGTCTACGGTTTCGCTTTAACCGGAAACAGCTATTGTTTTTAGTCTTTCGTGCCAACGTCCAAAGATTTTGAGCTCCAGGACCATGGATTAGTTTTAAAGCTTTCATTACACCCGAGCAACGCAGAGCTATACAGTTAGTAAATAATAATTAAGTCTTTAGCTCATCTTTGGTTGCCATTTGTACGACGTTTCGGTCGTTGTACGCTCCGGATTTCTTCAGGTGCAAAAGACACATGGCCCAGTGGATATAGATGTTGGTTAGTACCTGACTTGGCTCTTAGAGGTGTGAGTTCAATACCAGGCTACAGCAGTGGTGAACAAGTAACTTGCAGAATTAGAGGGAGATAACTCAATCGAGGCTTTCGCAAGAAATGAGGATGATATACTCCAGTGATTAAAATAAAGGGTCATGTTCGAAATTACTAGCACCTGAAGAAGGTCGGGGCGTATAACAGTCAAAACGTTGTACAAATTGCAACAAAGATGAAGACAATAGTCCAAACAATGTAAATACTGTAAATACTACCTCATCTCAGAAATATAGACAAATAGAATGATCTATTATTAAATGTCGTACAAATGGCAACAAAGATATGGGCAATAGTTCGAATAATGTAAATACTGTAAATACTACCTCATCTCAGAAATATAGACAAATAGAATGATCTATTATTAAACGTCGTACAAATGGCAACAAATATATGGGCAATAGTTCGAATAATGTAAATACTTTAAATACTACCTCAGCTCAGAAATATAGAAAAATAGAATGATCTATTATTAAACGTCGTACAAATGGCAACAAATATATGGGCAATAGTTCGAATAATGTAATTACTTAAAATACTATCTCATCTCAGAAATATAGACAAATACTAAGTCTTTAGCTTAAATAATTTTTTGAAAACGAGAAAAGTTTTCTTTAAGCAGCCATGAGAACGCTTATTTAATTTATTAGATTCAAATGCTGTTTAGTTTTTTTTTGGCAAGTTTTTTTCCCCCAATTATGGTTTCACCTTTGATCCGTTGAAAGAATCTTTGTACGTTTGTTTCTCAACGGGCTTCCCGATAAGAATCGTTATTCGACTTTTGTTACTGTTCTTTGACTTTCAATAACAAAAATAACTAAACTGCTTTAATGGAAAAAGCTTGTAATTAGGTCAATTGGATGACGTATTTCTAGAAAAATAAAGAGGAAGATAAACAAAGGAGACCAGGAACAATAACAGGAAAATAAAGTGATGGTGAAAATTCATAGAAAAAACTGAATACAAAAATTAAAAAGAGAATGAATGAAAAAAAAAAAAAAAAGAGAAGAAAACATAATCGTAGACAACGAATAAGTGAAGAGAAGAGAAACAAAAAAAAAGGACTGGATTGCTACGTGATATGTGTCATTCTGTATGTAAGTGAATGCTGGACGATCCTATTAAAGATGAAGGAGAGACTTGAGGCAGCAGAAATGTGGTTTTACAGAAGGATGCTTAGGATACCACGGACAGAGCACGTGTGCAACAATGAGGTGTTGGAAAGGATGCAAACGAGAAGAAAACTGATCATAAATATCAGGAAGAGAAAAATGAGGTTCTTGAGACACGTACTGCAGAAGGAGGGCCTGGAGAACTTGATACTCAGAAGTCGGATAAATGGAAGAAGAGACAGGGGAAAACAGCGCGAGGCGTACTTGTTAGGTCTGAGCAAATGGTTAACGGAGCGGGGCTTGGAAGAGATACCAAGATAAAAATTACTGAGAGCGAGAAGAGAGAGAGCCAAGTGGAAGTCCATGATCGCCTACGTCCTGGCGGGAAACAGCACATGAAGAAGAAGAAGAAAAAGAAGAAGAAGAAGAAGAAGAAATAAAACTAAAAGCATTCCTGTGTAGCTAATCAGTAATGAGAAGAGGTAGATTCATACCTAATCAGAATTTGATAAACAAAACAGAAATTATAATGTGGATATAAAGTGGGGGATCACTTCTTTATTATAATCAATATATAAAGTGATCCCTCATTTTGTGACCATGCTGCTTTCTGTCCATTTATATTCTAGATTTATGGGCGTGATAAAATGGATTGCATATACACACACACACAGACAAAGTTTCATATATAAATAAGTTTAGATAGTGTTTTCATTCCAGTTTCGGGGTTAACTATTTGCCCATAGCTGGGATCCTAATAGGTGTTACCACTCCGGGGCAGGGTGGAACTTGGAACAAAAGCAGTTAAGAGGTGGTTCTTTGCTCCTCGCAACCTCCCAATCAGAGGCCTTGCTGCCGGATGCAGTTTACCGTCATACCCAGGACCCAAGACAAGAGATGAGCAAAAGGGTGATAGAGAAGTGTATATTGATATGAACTGTAAAGAAAAAAATGTTATTTAAAATAGACTATACGAAGAAAAAAGAAGATGGCTTAAAAGAAGAGCGTTACCTGGCTAAATATTTGTTTAATCTAAACTTATTTATAAATGGAACTTTGTGTGTGTGTGTCCGTTAGCTATAGACTCCGAAACGGCTGAACCGATTTTCTTGAAAATTTTCACAGTTGTACTATAAGCGTCTGCAAGTGTTCTTAGCTAGGTTTTGTGTCGAGGTACCCCCGATAAATATCGAAAATCGAAAATCGAAACAATCGGGTTATAGAAGAAGTGGTCCGATTTTATTCAAATTTGGTACACTCATAGACAAAGACATAAGAAACGATATTCAGAAGTTTCAAGGTTGCAGTTCTTACAATAGTGCAGAAAATCGATAACATATATATATATATATATATATATATATATATATATATATATATAAAAGGCAAGATGTTTGTGTGTCTGTTTATCTGTCTGTATGTTTTTTATACAAATCCACAATTTTTATCCGATTCTTACCAAACTTCAGAAAAATATTCTTTAAGCTGAGTCTGAGCTCCAGGACCATGGATTAGTTTTAAAGCTTTCATTACACCCGAGCAACGCCGAGCTATACTGCTAGTATATATATGTATACATATATATATTAGGTGCGACTGGTAAATTGTCGCAATTATTTTATTATTACAAATATTCTTTTGGCGGAGTCTGAGCTCCAGGACCATGGATTAGTTTTAAAGCTTTCATTACACCCGAGCAACGCCGGCTATACTGCTAGTATTAAATATGCCGAAAGAATTTAAAGACATTGATCTCTGTCAAAAATGTAAATAACCTCAGCTCCGGGGGGGGGGGGGTTATTTATTCATTTTGTTTTTTGATTGTTGTCAATTAAATAAGAAACAGTTTAGCGCCAAATTTGGCGTGCCCTACTTCTTAAAATTTATGTCAGGTCACTCGTCGACTGCTACTCAAACCGTGTAACTTACTGTATGGTCGGTTCGGTCCATCGCCGACTGAACCGGTTCCCCCACCGGGCCTTTTCTGGTCAGGCGGATGACTAGAAACAAAGCAGGATTAAAAAACAAAACAAATGTACTTGCAGGGTCAAAGATCATCCAGCACAATCGAGTGACCTGAAGTGAGTTTCACTGTTACGCATGCTGGTAGTGTGGGGATGACACACGCATCATCCTTGTGTAATATAACAATATAGCCCCACCCGAGGAAGTGATGCAAGCGATGGTGTTTTCCATCGGTGAAGGGGGCGGCGAAGCGACAAGACAGGTGTTTGTGAAATACATCCTGTCGAAGCCGGAGCGGATGTCGTTTTGACCTTATTTCCGACAGCGGCGGAAATGGCTACAGAGGCAAACAGATCAGGTGCCTCTTAGAATTACGTGGGCGTTGCGTGGGCGAGGCAAAAACCGGAAGGAAAGTCCCGGTTCTAGAGGACTATATAAAGACCTCGACACACGGATTCGCCAGTAGCAGAGAGCGGCCGGTGGAAGCAGAGAGAGACAACACAGGCAGACTACACTCCCGTCAGCCATTCTATATGTGCCCTCACCCTCCCGTTCTCTATTCCACACAGTTCGTCGTCATTAATAAAAATATAACCTTATATTTTTATATATGCGTGTTTGTTGTTTTGTCGTCATACGGCGATATATAACACTAGGGCGTAGAACTTTCGAGAGTAAAAATGGCTAGGGTGAACGATTCTCTCAAAGGAATCAATGACCACGAGTTCTGGGTCAAAATGAGCTTTAAAGCTGGAGACATGAGCTGGACCCGGAACAGCTATACCCGATCTTTATGCCGAAGTCACGCTACGCATCCGGCATTGAATATGTTCTTTTAGTAATTTCACCCCAAGCAAGGTATTTTACTGCCACTGTTGCGCAGGGAAAGTGATGAGAAAGAGGGGAATGTCAGGAGGTGGGTAATAGACGGATGAGAATACCGGTGTAATGGGGGTAGAGTGGATGGAGAAAAGAGCTTGAGAGAATGGATACGAGTTAGTGAGATAGAAGATGTCTATTGACCTTACATTTAAATTCCTGCAGATTGTAGCTGTTAGGGAAGCAAGTATATGGAAGGGAATTCCACAGGCTGGAAGTGCGAGAAAAGAAGCTATTAGAGTAGAAATTGCGGTTACATTTTATCGGTTACATTGTAAAGGGGTGGGACCTAGTTGCTAATCTAGTAGCTCGTGTAAATTCATACTAGGGGGAATCAGTGAGCTAAGTTCATTGGAGCAGAAGCCGTGAAAGTATTTGTAGAAGAGGCACAGGAAAGCCACGTCACGCCGGTGAGAGAGCGACTGCAACCGTGCTGACAAGCCGGTATCGATCACATTACAAATTCCCCGTTGGATTTTGTCAAGAACCTCGAGGTGAATAGCAGGCGCACCCGACCAAATGTGGCAGCAGTATTCAATAAACGGGCGAATGGTAGATTTATATATGTGCAGGATGGACTCAGACGGAAAAAAAACTGTGGAAAGAAACGATGAAGTGCTCAACTGTATATAGACACTTCCCGGCCCAACCATGCCGTGATATCGGATTGATGATGATGACAATAATGACTATGATGAAGATAATTATTAGAATAAGTGCTTCGTCAAAAAGCGACATCAATTGTAAAACACGGAATTTGTTTATTTATATTTTGGAACTGCTATGATCCTCTCCGCGAAATTCATATTTCGAAGTATAATTTACTACAAGGAATGAAATTTACCGCTTTAAGTAACGCTAGGGGCAGAAGGACTGACAGTATGAATATACTAATCGCAATCTTTCATGAGCTATTTGCTTTCAAGACATAGATAGATAGATAGATAGATAGATAGATAGATATGAACAGACTGAGATAGATAGATAGATAGATAGATAGATAGATAGATAGATAGATAGATATGAACAGACATAGATAGATAGATAGATAGATAGATAGATATGAACAGACTGAGATAGATAGATAGATAGATAGATAGATATGAACAGACAGAGATAGATAGATATATAGATAGATAGATAGATAGATAGATAGATAGATAGATAGATATATGAACAGACATAGATAGATAGATAGATAGATAGATAGATATGATAGATATGAAATGTCTGATATAGACTCACACACACACACACGCACACACACACACACACACACATATATATATCTATATATATATATGTAAATTAAAATTTATTTTTTTATTTTTTATCTGCACGTTGGATTAGAATATTTAAATTTTTATTCGTTATAAAAAAGCAGTAATCTAACTATAAAAGATTTAAGTCACATGAACTTCGAGTGAATTTTATATCAAATCTATTAAACTGTCTGTTGGAAAAATGCAACTGATTATTGCAAGACGCATAAAATCCCTTGTTCCCGGTTTAGGATGTGGTTTCCGGCTTTCTCTTTTCCAATCTTTTCACTCCTTGATTTATTTATTTTTTTCAATTGGAGTATATAGACTAATCTATCGCCCGGTTCATACTCCACTCACGTCTATTGAACAGGTAAAGAGGCTTATCACTTGTTCCCTGTTTAGGATGTGGTTTCCGGCTTTCTCTTTTCCAATCTTTTCACTCCTTTATTTATTTACTTATTTTTCCAATGGGAATAGATAGACTAATCTATCGCCCGATTCACACTCCACCCACGTGTATTGAACAGGTAAAGAGGCTTATCCCTTGTTCCCTGTTTAGGATGTGGTTCCCGGCTTTCTCTTTTCCAATCTTTTCACTCTTACGTAGCCCCGTGCACATCAGTGGCGTTACCGCCTTGCTCGGGGTAATACGATTACAAAAATAATAAGAAGAAGATTATCCGTGAGTATGAACGGATTTTATTAAAAAATAAACAAACACAATGTTTGCAAGATACTTAATCTGACATGTCTAAAAGATAATTTGCTGCCTAAAAACACAAATATATATATATATATATATATATACTACATGCCAGAATTATTAGGCCATCCTAATTTTTAAAAAAAAATAAATGATGTATTTCATATTATTTTTAATATTTATTGCCAAATGAAAATAGAATGCTTCTTTTGTTACTACTATTTTGCAAAATCTTACAAAGCAAGGAAGCAAAGATGAACTCATCCGAATCACCCCAAATTTTCTTCATTCTTTCGTTGATGAAACTGCGATTTGGATAATTATTAATATTCCCTTGGCAATAAATACATAAAAACTAGTATGAAATACATCATTTTTTTAAAACACTTGGGTGGCCTTATAATTATGTCCGGTAGTATATATATATATATATATATATATATATATATATATATATATATATATATGTATATATAGTCTGCCATGAGTAACTATATAATTCTTTTGTTTGTAATGTTGTTGATACTGATTCATTTATTTCATTTTATATCATTTGAAAGCTGAAATCATATATTTTTTATTTGATATAGATTTTGACGTTAATTTTTTTTTTCATTTTCATTTCTATTTCAGACTAGCAGTATAGCACGGCGTTGCTCGGGTGTAATGAAAGCTTTAAAACTAATCCATGGTCCTGGAGCTCAGACTCTTTGGACGTTGGCACGAAAGACTAAAAACAATAGTTGTTTCCGGTTAAAGCGAAACTGTAGACTGAAAGAAAAATGAATGGAAGCAAGTCAAATTTTGATTTCCTGGTATTGATATCAAATAAGTGTTTTTCATCATAAACTAAATTTTGAAGGCTAAATAAGTCGTCTGAGTAAATGGTATCATGGCTGAGACTAAGAACTACAATTATACCTACTTAGAGCCAAATCCGAAGCAAAAACTAAAATAAAAGGGCTGAAAAAAATACAGACATACAGGTAGATAAACAGATACACACGCAAACATCTTGCTTTATATATATATATATATATATATATATATATATATTATCGATGTTCTGCACTATTGTAAGAACTACAGCCTTGAAACTTCTGAATATCGTTTCTTATGTGTCTGTCTATGAGTGTATCAAATTTGATTAAAATCGGGCTACGCCTTCTATAACACGCTTTTTTCAATTATCGATTATCGATATTTATCGGGGGTACCTCGACACAAAACCTAGCTAATAACACTCGCAGAGGCTTCTGTGTAAATTTTCAAGAAAATCGGTTCAGCCGTTTCGGAGTCTATTGGTAACGGAAACACACAAACACAGACACACACACACACAGACAAAGTTTCATTTATAAATAAGTTTAGATATGAACTATGTGGAAAGAATTAACAAAAGAGCAAAAGATTGCGATTTTGAAGTTGCTCCAGTTCGTTCGCCAGATTTGATCCCATACTCCTTTTTTTCTGTAGTGCGTTCTCAAAGACAAACCCTACCCAGCATTTAAATGTATTATTAAAGTTAGGTTTACGTTTAAAAATATTCAAATAACTCTATCGCTTTCTACATCACGTTATGTAAACATCTCGCGACAGACGCTTCTCACGACGAACGCCTCTAGTTTAAATTTTAAAATCATTTGTTTCTGATTAAAGGCCGAGGCCAGTCCGAAATATCAAATATATATACATAATAATAGAAATAATAAATACTGTCAAAAAATACATTTTTAAACTTACAGCTTTTTAGTAGTTTTTCCAATATATATATATATATTAACATAGGCATATGGATATGGAAAGACTGATATATATATATATATATATATATATATATATATATATATATATATATATTCAACGTAGTGTATGTGTCGTCAAAGAAATAAATACAATAATTACAATAATTATCTTATTCTTCCATTTAGTAACAATAAGTTTTTTTTAAATTGGATAAGCAGTTACCCTTCCCCACTACTTACCACTACTAACCCAATGGTTAAGCCACATACCTCCCACTTCTATAGAAGAAATTACAACTAAGATTCCTTTAGCTTAACCCTATAAAAGCCAATATTAGCCAACCACCTTTCTTTACTAGACCAAGGCACCGACATTAGAATTTTTCCTCATTCTTTGATTAAACGGGGTTGACAATGCATGTCTTAAAATAACGTGTTGAAAATGGCTATTTTCCCTCTAAATTTTATCTGAATTTATATATATATATAGTAATAATAAATATATATATATATATATATATATATATATAGTAAGAATAAATGGACCAAAATTATATATATATATAATTTTGGTCCATTTATTCTTACTTCAACTGAGTTGTTGAGTCCCGGTTTCTTTTTTCTATTTAAAAATAGCCTGGTGTAATTACTCAATAGCAGAAGAAAAAGCCCATTATTGAGACCATCATAACGGTGTCCTCAAGATAATTGGAAGTCGGCATGAACCTGCTCAGCTAAATTGATAAATTATTTACACTAAAACTATTACCGCTCTATCCCTTCCCTGATATTAAGCACATTGCGAGAAAACACTGCTTGCCAAATTGTGTTTTTTAGTAAAAATAACAATCTCAGTCTCAAAAAACTATCTCAACTCAACACTATTCATAGATAGATAAGAACTGTTGAAAGAAAGAAAGAAAGAAAGAAAGGAAAGGAAGAAAGAAAGAAAGAAAGAAAGAAAGAAATGAAGAAAGAAAGAAAGAAAGACGAGTATAAAATAAAAGTATAACAGAGACAGGGAAAAGAGGCAGAAAAGATAGCCATAGTGCTAATCTAAAATTCTCAGAATAATTTGAGAAACTATCTCGGTGTCAAAATAGATAGATAGATAGATAGATAGATATGAACAGACTGAGATAGATAGATAGATAGATAGATAGATAGATAGATAGATACGAACAGACTAAGATAGATAGATAGATAGATAGATAGATAGATAGATAGATAGATAGATAGATAGATATGAACAGACTAAGATAGATAGATAGATAGATAGATAGATAGATAGATAGATAGATAGATATGAACAGACTAAGATAGATAGATAGATAGATAGATAGATAGATAGATAGATAGATAGATAGATACGAACATACTACGATAGATAGATAGATAGATAGATAGATAGATATGAACAGACTAAGATAGATAGATAGATAGATAGATAGATAGATACGAACAGACTAAGATAGATAGATAGAGAGATAGATAGATAGATAGATAGATAGATAGATAGATAGATAGATACATAGATAGATAGATAGATAGATAGATAGATAGATACGAACAGACTATGATAGATAGATAGATAGACAGATAGATAGATAGATAGATAGATAGATAGATATGAACAGACTAAGATAGATAGATAGATAGATAGATAGATAGATAGATAGATAGATACGAACAGACTAAGATAGATAGATAGATAGATAGATAGATAGATAGATAGATAGATAGATACGAACAGACTAAGATAGATAGATAGATAGATAGATAGATAGATAGATAGATACGAACAGACTAACATAGATAGATAGATAGATAGATAGATAGATAGATAGATAGATAGATAGATATGAACAGACTAAGATAGATAGATAGATAGATAGATAGATAGATAGATAGATAGATACGAACAGACTAAGATAGATAGATAGATAGATAGATAGATAGATAGATACGAACAGACTAAGATAGATAGATAGATAGATAGATAGATAGATAGATAGATAGATAGATACGAACAGACTAAGATAGATAGATAGATAGATAGATAGATAGATAGATAGATAGATATGAACAGACTAAGATAGATAGATAGATAGATAGATAGATAGATAGATAGATAGATAGATATGAACAGACTAAGATAGATAGATAGATAGATAGATAGATAAATAGATAGATAGATAGATACGAACAGACTAAGATAGATAGATAGATAGATATGAACAGACTAAGATAGATAGATAGATAGATACGAACAGACTAAGATAGATAGATAGATAGATAGATAGATAGATAGATAGATAGATATGAACAGACTAAGATAGATAGATAGATAGATAGATAGATACGAACAGACTAAGATAGATAGATAGATAGATAGATAGATAGATAGATAGATAGATAGATAGATAGATAGATATGAACAGACTAAGATAGATAGATAGATAGATAGATAGATAGATAAATACGAACAGACTAAGATAGATAGATAGATAGATAGATAGATAGATAGATAGATAGATAGATACGAACAGACTAAGATAGATAGATAGATAGATAGATAGATAGATAGATAGATAGATAGATAGATATGAACAGACTAAGATAGATAGATAGATATGAACAGACTAAGATAGATAGATAGATACGAACAGACTAAGATAGATAGATAGATAGATAGATAGATAGATAGATAGATAGATAGATATGAACAGACTAAGATAGATAGATGGATAGATAGATAGATAGATAGATAGATAGATAGATAGATAGATACGAACAGACTAAGATAGATAGATAGATAGATAGATAGATAGATAGATAATGAACAGACTGAGATAGATAGATAGATAGATAGATAGATAGATAGATAGATAGATAGATAGATAGATAGATATGAACAGACTAAGATAGATAGATAGATAGATAGATAGATAGATAGATAGATAGATAGATAGATAGATTGTAACACGTTAGCCCGTGGCAACCTTCTGGTAAAATCCTGGTCGTTCGCCCGGGGCTGCTCGTTTAATGTAACACTCGATCTCGTGGACGGTCGTGATGATCCCAGTTGTGACACTGCAACCCGGCTGGACGGTTGGTTCGGTCGCTGTTGCTGGTCGTGATGATCACATCCGATGATGTCGTCACAAAAGCCTGTTTACAAGACGTCTCTTGCAACAACGCGCTACTGTACCACGTTGTGAATTGATCCCAGAGGTCGCATCGTGCAATTTTAGGAGTCGCCTTTTAGAGCCAGTCCGGACACTGGTGCACACTTGTGATTTAAAAATATAAATACGGTACCAAAAAAAAAAAAAAAAAAAAAATTAATAAAATAACTGAACAAGTTCGAACACACCTGGAGAGTTACAAAGAATGTCTTTATATTAAAAAATCAATGTTTTTCTTTTCAGGAGTAGATAATACAGTTGTCGAAAATGATAATACAGTTGTCTGAATGTCGGTTATAACGGAGAGAGAAAGTTCGTTTAAAAATATCAGAGCTTTCAATCCTTAAATAAAAATATCTTTTCTAAGTTTCGTTAAAGTAAACAGAGCTCTTCAAATTTTCACTAAAGTCTTTTCACATATTCATTAAATTTTCATTAAAGTCTTTTCACTTATTCTCTATAATCAGGGCTGTCAATTCTCTATGCAACTTCTTTCGGGTCCTTAACGGAGTTTAACGAAGTTTACCGAAGTAGAGCGAACGAGGAATCAGAATTTTCGATTCTCCCGTGATTGAAAAAAACAATAACGTTCTTTCGGGATTCATATCGAAGGCGCATCATTCCAAATTAACTCTTTAAGTTAATCGGCGGCAAGCTTCATTCGAAATTAACTCCTTGGCCATAAGTTCTATGGTGGACGACCAGTCGTAGGTCATGGCTCCCCGGTTGGGAACCCTTTCCCACAGTTGTTACATTTCGACTGATAGCTACTCAGCTAACACAAAACCAAAAACTGTTTTTTTTCGCCGAGTTCAGATTTTATAGCCCTTTTCAATCCTCTCGGGGGATCTAGCCGACTCGAAGCTTTTAACCAATGAGATTATTTCCACCCACACAATTTGTAGCTCAACGAATGAGGCATAATCCTGAAACTGAGAATATTTAATTCCCACAAATTTCTCTTCCAGGGACATCTGTTGAGGGACTTTGTGTCACAAATAAATAGATAATGAACCATCTGAGATAGATAGATAGATAGATAGATAGATAGATAGATAGATAGATCATCATCTGTTCTCAGTCACTTGACATATCTTAATTTTATTCCCGTTCACTTGGCGCATCATAATGTCTCCTGAAATCACTTAACTTATCATAATCTGTTCTCAATTAGCTGACGCGTCGTAATTTGTTCTCAATCACCTGACGTAAAGTCAGAATGTGGGTTTTTTTCGAAGCGCTTTGAAACTAAACAGTAATTAAACCGTTTCTGCCGATTTTATTCTCCAGAGAAATTAAATTAAATTCAATAAGCATGTTTCCGATAATTTCTTTATACATGGGGAGAAGTGGTGTGAAGTGTTGCATCCACACCCTGTGCACACCTGCCATAG
>JBBBDQ010000642.1:3717500-3752500 GCA_037127315.1 Ascarosepion bandense | reverse complement strand
AAAACACTATGAAAATATATATAAATACACACATAAAAATAGACTTTTATAGAAAAAATATACATTTTCGAAGAAAAAATATAACCGAAAATATATTTTCGAAGAAAAAATTATTACCATAACACATTTTTAAAGGAAAAAAAAAATTCTCAGCAAAATATTTTTGAATATAAAACTAGAAGACATTTTCAGTTTTCAATTAAAACTGAGAATAAAATCATCTTTGATAATGGCTAAAAGTACACTACCGGCCATAATTATTAGGACACACCAGGTTTTTCAAAAGAAATGACGTATTTCATTGTATTTTTAATATTTATTGCCAAGTTGATAATTATACATTAAAAAAATTTGTTATTATTACTTTGCAAAATTTTACAAGGCAAGGAAGCAAAGATGAACTCGTCCGAACCACCCTCAATTTTCTTCATTCTTTCATTGATAAAACTGCAATATAGGTTAATTATTAAATATTTGTAAATTCATCAAAGAATAAAAACAAAAAAAAAATTATTAAAATCTGACAAAATCAACCTTCTCACTATAACCGAACATTTAAAAAAACAACAACTTTAAAACCCCACCCTTTTGGCATTAATCACCTACAGAGGTTATGCCATTAAACAAAACTTAAACATAAACTCAAACTCCCTTGAGAAAAATAACAGAAACAACTGCTTTATTTTCCTTTCTTTCAACGTAGGGTCAGGTTTGGACCCAGTGGAGTGTAAAAGATTTCTACTTTTTCCTCAAATCAGGATCCAACGGAGAATCTGTAATGTGCTCGATAACGAATTGACAGCTACGATACAGTCGCTCTCTATACCGACGCAGTGTGGCGTCCCTGTGTCTCTTCTACAAATACTTTCACAGCTTCTGCCCCGATGAACTTAGCTCACTGGTACCCCCTATATACAGATTTCCTCGAGCCACAAGTTTAGCAACTAGGTCCCACCCCTTTTACTGTGAAACCAATAAATTCTAAACACAAATTCTACTCCTCCAGCTTCTTTTCTCGCATTTCCCGCCTGTGGAATTCTCTTCCGCATACTTGCTTTCCCGACAGTTACAATCTCCAAGAATTTAAATGTAAAGTCAATAGTCATCTCCTGTCTCTCACTAACTTACATCGTCTCTCTCATGCTTTTCTACATCCACCCCACTCTCATCAGTACTCTCTTCCTTCTACTCTCTTCCTGACACCCCCTGCAACCTCTCACTCCTCATAACATTCCTCCTCGTCCACCCCACTCTCATCAGCAATCTCTTCCCTCTCCTACTCTCTTCTTGAAACCCCCTGCAACCTCTCGCTCCTCAACATTTCTCCTATGTAACCCCCTGCACAACAGTGGCAGTAAAATGCCTTGCTTGGGGCGACACGATTATAAAAACAAAAATTTCATTGGGCGTGCAGCAATAAGAATCTATTTTCGCGATATATGAAGAAAATTGTTTGGCCTGTTTTTTTAAATAAACCTATCGCCCCAAGCAAGGCAGTTTACTGCCACTGGTGGGCAGGGGGTTACATATCAGGAAAGGTATGAGAAAGAGGGAGAGGTTATAGGGGATATCAGGAAGTGGGTAAGAGGATGATGAGAATATTGATGAGAGTGGAATGGACGGAGAAAGGAGCATGAGAGAGAGGATGCAGGTTAGTGAGATAGAAGATGACTATTGACTTTACATTTAAATTCTTGGAGATTGCAGCTGTCGGGGAAGCAAGTAAACGGAATAAAATTCCACAGGCGGGAAGTGCGAGAAAAGAAGCTTGTAGAGTAGAAGTTGATTTTTACATTGCCTTGAAAAATATTGAGTTATCCGTGATTGCTTCATATTTTCATCACGCCCTGATTCTGTCGATTAGTTGTCTTGCTGACATCGTTTGCATTGGACGTTATTCAAAAGAAGCGTACGAAAATCGTAACGCGACACGAACACACTGGCAAGCCTTACAAAGAGATCGCGGATATTGTTGTTGTCAGCATTTCAACTGTCAGTTGTGTTACCAAGGCGAAGAAACTAACTAGATCCACCAGTCAAAAACTTAAAAGAAAATGTTGTCGGAAGAGAAAAACAACGCCAAGGGACGACATAAACCTGATCAGAGAAAGTGAGACAGATTGTAGGAAGATATTTATTTTGTTTCAATTAATTTGCACCAGGGTATAGTTTTGTTTTAGCTGTATGGGATTTTACAAGCCAGTACTTTTTCTTCTTGAACCACCTGGGCTTGATTCAGAGGAGAATTGAGATGCTAGGTTCTAGTCTTCCAGATGTTTGGAGGTGCTTTTAAATTATATGGTAGCGTCGGTTTACGCGTGGTGACCTTTGTCATGTAATGTAAGCGTTTAAACTACTTCTCTTTCATCTGATTTTGAACACAACTTTGTCGAATGAAGACTGAACTATTAAACTGATACTGGCATATGTTTCTCGTGATAACATGAACATATTGTAAATAATATCTTTTGAGCTTACTTTTTTGTCCTTTCGCTCATATGCGAAAAAAATCGGCCCTGTTTCTACAGAGGAGAGAAGAAATCATCACAGACACACACACACACACACACATAGGGGCACAAAATACAAGCACACCCACCCACACACAAACACAAAACCACAAGCACAGTCATACAATCACTCAAAAAATGCAAAAATCCACACTAACACAGACACACACATACAGAAACAAATACATACACACACAATCACATCCAACCATAGAATAACACCTACCCCTGTACAAACACGCGCACAAAGACACACACGCAAACGCACACGCCTGCAGAAAAATATACATACAAAATCAAACACACAAACACGCACACATGAACACACAACCAGCCCCACACACATAAAACACTCGCAAATACCCACACAGAAAATAAAAAATATATAAAGAACAATCTCGAATTAAAATTGATTCTAGCAAGTTAGAAACGACATGAGTAGAAAATAAAATGAAGGCCGTTATATAAACGGAAGAATTTTTTTTTCTTCAGAGAAAAAAGCAGAAGAAAAAAACGTGTTGGATCAGACACACGGGAAATGATTGAAGTCGTGTTACAAGCGAACCCTTTACTGCTATATATTCATGTGTTTGTGTGTAAAACATTTCGACATAAGACTGAAGATCTTTTCGTGAGGTGTCTTGCGAATGACATTTGATTACTTAAGGGAAATTAAAATACAGACAGGCGGATAAATAAAGGAACTATATATATATATATATATATATATATATATATATAGCATAATGAGAATCCACGTATACTGTCTTAAGCACTTAAATCTACCAGGACACACATTAGAAAACTGCAAATGTTTACTGATAGATTCCGATTTTAGTTCCATATACGCAGAAAGAAAGAAAAATACTGGATTTTAAAATTAAATACATATAGGCTAGGGTTAAATAGGGACTTAGGTATTTTGAATCTATAAATATTTCAATAGTTAAACATTTTTTAGATACACTTAAAAAGATTTTATTTAAAACAACATTTAAAAGTATTATTACAGTTAGGTTTACGTTTAAAAATATTCAGACTCTGTTGCTTTCTGCATCACGTGACGGACGCTTCTGGCGACGGACGTTTCTAGTTTAAATTTTAAAATCATTTGTTTCTGATGAAAGGCCGAGGCCGGCCTGAAATATCATACATATATATATATATATATGTATATACTAATAGAAATAAATAAATACTGTCAAAAAATACATTTTTAACTTACAACATTTTTGTAGTTTTTCCTATATATATATATATATATATATATATATGCGAGTGAAAAAAAGGAAAAATATTTTTCCTTCCAAAACATTAATTTAAAACAGTGCTCGATATATGATGTATAGAGCTGTGAAACGTACAAAATGTACACTCGAACAGATAATACAATTAATCAACAATTTCACACTTATGCACCAGATTCTTCAAAAGTCTAACGGTCAAAACGAGAAATACATTTACTTAATTACCAATAACCCCAACCAGCCCCCACAACAGCAACGAACCAAATATAAACAGAGAATGATTCCAAACCTTTACTTCTCCTGATGATGTGTTTGAAGTTGAAACACTGAAACAGCCATATGATTGTAGAGAAGAGGACATATATAGAAGAAATTATGTACATGTTCTAAAACATAATTTATAATATATATATATATATATATATATATATATATATATATATGTGTGTGTGTGTGTGTGTGTGTGTGTGTGTGTGTGTGTGTGTGTGTGAGAACAGTCCGGAAAGAAAGAAAGAAAGAAAAAGGAAAGAAAGACATAAAAAAGAAAGAAAGAAAAAGAAAGAAAGACATAAAAAAGAAAGAAAGAAAGAAAGAAAGATGTGGTACAATTGAAAGCACGCAGAAAAGTGACGACCCAACGATCACAGCTACGCATGCGCATATCGACAGAGGAAAATCCGTTCAACCCATTTCTTCCTACTTTTGATCATTTTCTTGTCAGTAATCCTTAGAATTGCTCTTAGAAATAAGAATTCTCAGCAAATTATACACAAACACAAATATATTTACTTTCATATATATATATATATATATATATACTGAGTTGTGATACAGCGAAACACGCTTGTATGTGTATATATATGTATTCTAACGAAGATTAACGAAACTGGTTATAAGCAACCGACAATTTGAAATGATTTGTTTGAACATTAGTTTTGATCGATACTCGTATTTAAGTAAATATTCTGTTTATCATCAAACAGTATTATATATTTATTTCTACTGGCCTGATTATTTTACGATAATTTTTTGTTAGGAAAATGTGTGTCATTCGGCAAGATTCGAACTTGCGACCTCTATCCACATAGGGGAAGCCACCAAGAGATCTGGCGCGTCTTAGACCTCTCGACCACGAATTTATGAGATGAGGTACTATTTACAGTATTTTACATTATTCGTGGTCGAGAGGTCTAAGACGAGCCCGATCACATGGTGGCTTCCCATATGTGGATAGGGGTCACAGGTTCGTAATCTGTAATGTGATCGATCCCGACTTGGCGGCTCAGTTGCAGTTACTCTCTCACCGGCGTAATGTGGCTTTCCTGTGTCTTTTCTACAAATACTTACACGGCTTCTGCTCCAATGAACTTATCTCACTGGTGCCCCCTATGTATGAATTTACTCAAGCTACTAGACTAGACATTCGGTCCCACCCTTTAACAGTGAAACCAATAAAATGTAACCAGAACTTCTACTGTATGAGCTTCTTTTCTCACACTTCCGGCTCGTGGAATCCTCTTCCGTATACTTGATTCCCCGACAGATACACTCACCAAGAATTTAAATGTAAGGTCAATAGTCATCTCCTATCTCACTGATTCGCATTCTTTCTCTCATGTTCTTTTCTCCGTCCATTTCACTCTCATCACACCAGTATTCTCATCCTTCTCTTCCTGACATTCCCTATAACCTGTCCCTCTTTCTCGTCACTTTCCTCCTGTGTAACCCCCTGCTCACTAGTGGCAGCAAAACGGCCTTGGGTGAAATGATTATATATATTATATATAATACGTTAGGTTTTTGAATATGCCCAGCGTCTGTAATATATAATTTTTTTTCTTTCTTTTCTTTTCTTTTTGCCTCCCTTCTTTCCTTTATCTCTCTTATCTCCCACCTTTTTTCCGTGTTGCCTAACCTTACATCAATTCAACACGGCCGTCTGTTAATTTTTAAGTTACAATTCTTTCTAACACTTCGTCGTTGCTTGTATGCTCAGTCCACGATATCCGTAGCATCCTTCTGTAGAACCACATTTCGGCCGCTTCCAGTTTTGTCCTCATTTTCGATGATATTGTCCAGCATTCACAGCCGTACTGAAGAACTGACATCACGTAGCAGTCTATCACTCTTTTCTTCGTTTCTATTGAGATCTTCCTGTGTGTTAGTATTTTGCTCATCTTCTGGAATGCGTCCTTTGCCATGCCAATTCGCCTTCGGATCTCCGTGTCGCACTTTCCATCTCCTGTTAGAACACTTCCTAGGTACTTAAATTCTTGGACTTGTTTGATTCTGTTATCCCCCACCTGTATTTGGCATTTTGGGTTGTATCTTTTGCTGATGACCATGCACTCAGTTTTCTTAAAGTTTATTTGTAGTCCCTTCTTGTCACTCTCCACTGCTACTTTCTGTATGAGATCTTGCAGTTTCCTTTCCGTGTCCGCAATCAGTACTGTATCGTCCGCGTATCTTATGTTGTTCAGGTTGTGGCCTCCAATAACAAATCCTGGTGCGTCATCTAGGGTCCTCAAAATATTCTCGCTGTATAGGTTGAACAAATCCGGTTAAAAGACACATCCTTGTCTTACGCTTTTTTCTATCTTTGTGTATCTACTGAGGTCGTTACCTGTCCGTATGCAGGCCGTTTGCTGCCAGTAGAGATTCTTGATTATTCTTATATCTTTGCCGAAAATGTCGAGGTTGCCTGTCATTTCCATCAATTCTTTGTGTCGTATTTTGTCGAATGCTTTCGCGTAATCAATGAAGCATAGGTACAAGTCTTTCTTCCTTTGTAGACATCCGATTGCTTTTAGCCAGGATTGAAACCCGACTGAATCGACATCAGTCGCCGATTCTACCGCTGAGCTATAAGCGCTTGGTAGAAGGCAGACTGTGATATACCATGTGACCATACGCTAGTAACTAAAAGTGTTATAATTTAGGTGTTTTCAAACTTTTTGACTTACAGACCCCTTTATAAAAATTTATTCATGGGTGACACTTGCACCCTGAAAAAAAATGTAAATTTGAACATCAAGCTCTTGCATGTGTAAAATAATTTTTTTGTATAACGTTGACATGTAATGGGCGATAGTGCAAGCTTTTGTCATTTGATAACATTAATAAGTAAAAATAAATATCCAGACATTGAAAATTTATATTTTGAATTTCACGTGATGAGTTAATCCACGGACCCCCTATCTTATCCCTTATCGACTTACGGCATATCACGTTGAATACACCGGTTCTCGTTCGATCACCGAAGTTAAGCAACGTGAGCCTGGTCATTACCTAGATGGGTGACCACTTGGGAATACAAGGCACTGTAAGAGTTCAGTGACGGATGTGCGTTGTGGTGCAGGGGACATCGGCTTGGAAAGAGAAATCGGTGAGCCGAGTTCGAATTCCAGTTGAGTACCCTGCATTCACTTAAGCACTGGTACCCTTGGAAAAGGTATTAATCCGTCACTTCCCTCCAGTTATGGGTTAAATAACAGGATGGGGCCTGGAGGCAACCCATCTAGTGTTGGTGTCACAACAAAAACGCCCTTGGTAGCCCTGGTGAAGCATCAAGTATTCAGCTATTTGACAAGATTATGAATTTTGCTACAAACTGTGCCAGGGTTGCAATTGCACAGGGAATACTGGAGGGGTGTGGTGAATTCTGTCTCGGCCGAGGCCGCAGGACGACGACGATCTTATCCCTGCGGACCCCTGTGGTCGGCGGACCACAGTTTGAAAACCCCTGTTCTAATTCATTACTGAATGAACGATGCGTAGATGCTAGAGGAGCCACTGTTTTTTTCAGAACCTACAATTCTTCCAGGGTGTTCAATCAGGGCGTGAGAGCGTTTTCTCGGATGTTACTTCTGTTTCAAGGTTTTTTTTAAGATTCTGTTAATTCATGTTTACACTGGCAGTATAGCCCGGCGTTGCTCGGGTGTAATGAAAGCTTTAAAACTAATCCATGGTCCTGGAGCTCAGACTCTTTGGACGTTGGCACGAAAGGCTAAAAAGCAATAGTTGTTTCCAGTTAAAGCGAAACCGTAGACTGAAAGAAAAATGAATGTATGTAAATCAAATTCTGATTTCCTGGTATTGATATCAAATTTTCTGCATTATTGTAAGAACTGCAACCTTGAAACTTCTGAATATCGTTTCTTATGTTTTTGTCTATGAGTGTATCAAATTTGATTAAAATCAAACCACTACTTCTATAACCCGATTTTTTCGATTATCGATTTTCGATATTTATCGGGGGTACGTTGTGCGTTGTGGTACAGTGGATATCGGCTCGGAACGATAAACCGGGGAGCCGAGTTTGAATTCCAGTTGAATCCATTGTATTCACTTACGCGCAAATACCCTTGGGAAAGGTATTAATCCGTCTCTTCCTTCCAGTTATGGGTTAAATAGCAGGACAGATTGGGTTCTATAGCCTTGGTCGGCAACCAGTCTACCGCAGAAAGCAATGGCAACCTACTGCGGGATAATCTTCTGCCCAGTCAGTCATGTCTCTTTCGAGACATGATCGCCCAAGCGTGTATCACGTATGGCACTTAACTGACTGATCGGGGGTACCTCGACACAAAACCTAGCTAAGAAGACTCGCAGACGTTCATAGTACAACTGTGTAAATTTTCAAGAAAATCGGTTCAGCCGTTTCGGAGCCTATAGGTAACGGACACACACACACACACAGTTTCATTTATAAATAAGTTTAGATTTAGATATTTGAGCCTTGCTTTCCGATGAAAAAATCTAACAAAATATGTCTATTGCATTTCAAACGGTTTTCTCTTTTCAAAAATCAAAGAATATCTTTCTACTTTTACTCTATTGATTCGGATTGTCTTTGTCCGGATGTTCACGAATGTCGCATCTTTACACCTCGGTAGGTGTCAGGATTTTTTTCTCTTTAGCTTATGGTTGTTATGTCGCCAAGTATAAATGAATAACTCAACAACAGAATCAGAATATAAGTTGTATTCCGCGGAAAGACGGTTAGTATGTACAGAAGGGATTAGTAATATTTACAATAGAAAGATACAAGAGTCCAATCCGTCGTAAGACGTGTGTATACGTGATTACTTTCGGTACGCCACCGGAAGTGTGACTAACTCTTCACTGACTCGCACTGACTCTTCAGTAACTCATTAGAGACTCTCAAGTGACTCTGTGCGACTGTATTTACTAGCCTTCCCACGCAAGGCTGGATGTGACACATGGTCATTTTATAGTGGGTATTCCCGGCCATATAGCCGGGCCAAAAATATGTCTGTCTATTTTTCCCCAGTCGTGGTTCTACCCTTCGGCGAAACCACAACTGGGTTAATGCTCTCTGCTTCCAAGCAGAGAGCGCCCTCTACCCGAAGGTAGAGGGCTGACAGTGTCGTAGAGTCGTCAGTCTAGTGACTCTCCAGCGACTGTATTTACTAGTCTTCCCACGCAAGGCTGGATGTGACACATGGTCATTTTATTGTGGGTATTCCCGGCCATATAGCCGGGCCAAAAATATGTCTGTCTATTTTTCCCCAGTCGTGGTTCTAACCTTCGGCGGAACCACGACTGGGTTATTGCTCTCTGCTCAGAAGCAGAGAGCGCCCTCTACCCGAAGGCAGAGGGCTGACAGTGTCGTAGAGTCGTCAGTCTAGTGACTCTCTAGCGACTGTATTTACTAGCCTTCCCACGTAAGGCTGGATGTGATACATGGTCATTCTATAGTGGGTATTCCCGGCCATATAGCCGGGCCAAAAATATGTCTGTCTATTTTTCCCCAGTCGTGGTTCTACCCTTCGGCGAAACCACGACTGGGTTATTGCTCTCTGCTCGGAAGCAGAGAGCGCCCTCTACCAGAAGGCAGAGTGCTGAGAGTGTCGTAGAGTCGTCAGTCTAGTGACTCTCCAGCGACTGTATTTACTAGCCTTCCCACGCAAGGCTGGATGTGACACATGGTCATTTTATTGTGGGTATTCCCGGCCATATAGCCGGGCCAAAAATATGTCTGTCTATTTTTCCCCAGTCGTGGTTCTACCCTTCGGCGGAACCACGACTGGGTTATTGCTCTCTGCTCGGAAGCAGAGAGCGCCCTCTACCCGAAGGCAGAGTGCTGACAGTGTCGTAGAGTCGTCAGTCTAGTGACTCTCCAGCGACTCTCTTGTAGAGAATCCACCATTGCTATATATAGCAATGGGAACAGTCCATTTGTAGTCAAATAGGAGCGGCGCCCTAACAATGGTGTAGTGTCGTTTTTATTTTTTGTCTCTGGATTTGCTGTCAATCAATCTGAAATGAAAGGCACCGTTTTTTACAGTTGTAGACTTTCAGTGGTTACAAAGAATAATAGAAACAGTTTATCGAATCAAATGGAAGAAATCCGCCCATGCTTTGAATATTGCTGTTGCGTCTGGTCTGGTACTTCTTACAATTTATTAAAGAATTCCAGATCAAATACAAAGAAGAATCTGCAATGTTATTGGTCCTGACTTAGCATCTTGACTTCTTAATTTTATGTGCGTTGTGGTGCAGCGGATATCGGCTCGGAACGACAAATCGTTGAATTCATTGCATTCACTTACGCGCAAATACCCTTGGGAAAGATAATGATCCGTTTCTTCCCTTCAGTTGTGGGTTAAATAACAGGACAGATTGGGTTCTATAGCCTTGGCTGGCTACCAATCTACCACAGAAAGCAATGGCAACCTACTAATCATATGCTCAGTCAGTAATATCTCTTTCGAGACATGATCGCCCAAGCGTGTATCACGTATGGCACTTAACTGAAAGCACGAAAGTATGGCGCACCCAGTGAAAATCGAACACTCTATTCTGTCGTAATTGATCTAGTAAGACGATCTTGTTAACCATTGCCTCCTGTTGAAGATACCAACGGTTTTCTAAGCGTAGCTTAGGTGAGGCACAAGGCCAAAAATGTGGAGGATCCAGTGAGGATACAACTCAGTGAGGATCGAACTCACTAATCTGTTGTAAGTGACCTAGCGAGACCGGTTTGTTAGCCATTACTCTATTTTTCATTATCTCGTCAGTCAGTTAAGTGTCATACGTGGTACATACTTGGGCGATCATGTCTTGAAAGAGACATGATTGACTGGGCAGAAGATTATCCAGCAATATGTTGCCAATACTTTTTGCGGTAGACTGGTTGCAAACCAAGGCTATAGAACCTGATCTGTCTTACTTTTTGACTCATAGCTAGAGGGAGAAGATATGAATTATATTATTAAGTAGTAATTAGTGGGGGGTCAGTTTATTACTTTATAACAATAGAAAACCAATCCCCACTTCATGCCCAGTAGAAGCCTTAATCATTTTTCCAACTATTATATTATTATATTCAGTCAGTCAGTTAAGTGCTATACGTGATACACACTTGGACGATCATGTCTCGAAAGAAACATGATTGACTGGGCAGAAGATTATCCTGCAGTAGGTTGCCGTTACTTTCTGCGGTAGACTGGTTACCAGCCAAAGCTATAGAACCCAATCTGTTATTTGACTCATAGCTAGAGGGAGAAGATATGTCTGATAGTAATTAGTAGTAATTAGTGGGGGAACAATTTATTACTTCATAACAATAGAAAACCGAACCCCCACTTTATGCACAGCAGAAGCTTTAATCATTTTTGCAAATGTTATTTTAAGTCAGTGAGTTAAGTGACATACGTTATACACGCTTTGGGTGATCATGTCTTGAAAGAGACACGACTGACAAGGCAGAAGATTATCCCGCAGTAGGCTGCCAGTACTTTCTGCGGTAGACTGGTTTCCAATCGAGACTGCAGAACCAAATCTGCTCTGTTATTTAACCTATAACAGGAGGGAAGAGACGGATTAATACCTTTCCCAATGGTATTTGCGCGTAAGTGAATGCAAGGAATTCAACTGGAATTTGAACTCGGCTCTCCGATTTCGAGTTCTTATGAATTCCTAAAAAAGAAATAGTAAAGGGTGTAAAGGGATGTTTATATTGGAGATATCAAAGGGGCCTCGCAGAGATCATTGAACGACAAAAAATCCTGGAGAAAATATAAGCAAAAGAAGCAGTTTTAAGAATTTGTCTCATCGAGAGGAACGTTAACTAAAAAGATTTATAGCGACACAATCAATTTTGACTATTGATGAGGTCTTTCAACAGGCTGGAATTGTGGGAGTCAAGATGGACAAAATATAATGAATACATGCCTTTTTTTTTTTTTTAAATCATATCACCCCGAGCAAGCCGGTAACGTCACTGATGAGCCGAGGGCTACGTAAGAGTGAAAAGATTAGAAGATAGAAAGCCGGAAACCACATCCTAAACAGGGAACAAGGAATGAGCCTCTACACTTGTTCAATAGACGTGGGTGGAGTGTGAACCGAGCGATAGTTTAGTCTATCTACTCCAATTGAAAAAAATAAACAAAAAAAAAAAGGTAAAGTGAAAAGATTGGAAAAGAGAAAGTCGGAAACCACATCCTAAACAGGGAACAAGGGATGAGCCTCTACACCTTTTCAATAGACGTGGGTGGAGTGTGAACCGGGCGATAGTTTAGTCTATCTACTCTAATTGAAAAAAAAAAGAAGAAAAGTGAAAAGATTTGAAAAGAGAAAACCGAAAACCACATCCTAAACAGGGAACAAGGGATGAGCCTCTTATGCAAATTAATTGAAACAAAACAAATAATGTCTTCCTAGGATCTTTCACACTTTCTGGGCCACGTATACGTCGTCTCTTGGCGCTTTTTTTTCTCTTCCAACCGCATTTTTCCTTTATAATTTGAACTGATGGATTCCGTTTGTTTCTTCGCATTGATGACCTGACTGACAGTTGAACGGCTGTCATCAACAATATCCGCGATCTCTGTGTGTTCATGCAGCAATTGAAAATATAATTAGAAGCAAAAGAAAATGTTTTAAGAATTTGTCTCACTGAGTAAATGCAACGAGTTTGACTAGAATTCGAACTCAGCTCTCCGATTCCTCGTTCCGAGTCGATATCCACTGCACCAATACGCACATCGTCATTCTCTGGTGAAGCTCTAAAAAAAAGCGAAGCAAGTTCAATTTTTAAACGTTTCCTATTTTGAGCCTATCATTCTGTGAGATTCTGATCTGTATTTGATCACAATTCATTTTTGAAAGAGTTGTCCTTATTTTTGTTTCTGTGGTACAATTTCAGCTTCAATGAGTTTTAGCCTAATTTTGTTATTTATTTATTTATTTTTATCGATCCGGGTAAGCTACCCGATATTTTGTACCCGTTCTCCTGTTCATGACTAAAGACTTGGTGACTCGTTGTTTAATATTGCAAAGTTATTCATTACCATGTTTTCCTCTGAGTCTAAACCTGCACTGTACTACTCAAGAATTGAATTCAAACAAAGCTTTAAAACAGCGAGGCTTTTTTGTCTCGTATTTATATTGTAAAACTTTAAGAATGGAGTATCTAAACTTATATAATAAATGGAACTTTGTGTGTGTGTTTGTGTGTGTCTGTGTCCGTTACCTACAGACACCGAAATGGCTGAACAGATTTTCTTGAAAATTTACAGTTATACTATAAGCGACTGCGAGTGTTCTTAGCTAAGTTTTGTGTCGAGGTACGCCCGATAAATATCGAAAATCGAAAAAATCGGGTTATAGAAGGAGTGGTCCGATTTTAATCAAATTTGATACACTCATAGACAAAGACATAAGAAACGATATTCAAAAGTTTCAAGGTTGCAATTCTTACAATAGTGCAGAAAATCAGAAATATATATATATATATATATATATATATATATATATATATATATATATATAAGGCAAGATGTTTGGGTGCGTGTCTGTTTATTTGCCTGTGTGTCTGTATTTTTTCAGCACTCTTATTTTAGTTTTTGCTTCGGGTCTGGCTTTAAGTAGGTATAATTGTAGTTCTTAGTCTCAGCCATGATACCATTTACTCACAGGACTTAATTAGCCTTCAAAATTCAGTTTACGACGAAAAAACTTATTTGATATCGATAACAGGAAATCAAAATTTGACTTACATCCAGTCATTTTTCTTTCCGTCTACGGTTTCGCTTTAACTGGGAACAACAATTGTTTTTTAGTCTTTCGTGCCAACGTCCAAAAAGTCTGAGCTCCAGGAGCATGGATTAGTTTTAAAGCATTCATTACACCCGAGCAACGCCGGGCTATACTGCTAGGTATTAATAAAGAACAATTTATAAATATGAGCCTAAATCACTTTTGCATTAAAGAAGCAGCGTGTATCTTTCATAAAAAAAACTCTTTGTAAGTTGATCTCGCAATTTGAACCCTGTTGTTTGTTACTTGTCTATATTTTTTAGATGAGGTAGTATTTACAGTATTTACATTATTCAGACTATTGTCCTCATCTTTGTTGGCATTCGTACGACGTTTAATAATAGATGATTTTATTTGTCTATATTTCTGCGATGTGGTAGTATTTACAGTATTTACATTATTCGGACTATTGTCCTCATCTTTGTTGGCATTCGTACGACGTTCAATAATAGATCATTCTATTTGTCTATATTACTGAGATGAGGTAGTAATTACAGTATTTACATTATTCAGACTATTCTCCTCATCTTTGTTGCCATTTGTACGACGTTTAATAATAGATCATTCTACATGTCTGTATTTCTGAGATGAGGTAGTATTTACAGTATTTACATTATTCGGACTATTCTCCTCATCTTTGTTGGCATTCGTACGACGTTCAATAATAGATCATTCTATTTGTCGATATTTCTGAGATGAGGTAGTATTTACAGTATTTACATTATTCGGACTATTCTCCTCATCTTTGTTGCCATTTGTACGACGTTTAATAATAGATCATTCTATTTGTCTATATTTCTGAGATGAGGTAGTATTTACAGTATTTACATTATTCGGACTATTCTCCTCATCTTTGTTGGCATTCGTACGACGTTCAATAATAGATCATTCTATTTGTCGATATTTCTGAGATGAGGTAGTATTTACAGTATTTACATTATTCGGACTATTCTCCTCATCTTTGTTGCCATTTGTACGACGTTTAATAATAGATCATTCTATTTGTCGATATTTCTGAGATGAGGTAGTATTTACAGTATTTACATTATTCGGACTATTCTCCTCATCTTTGTTGCCATTTGTACGACGTTTAATAATAGATCATTCTATTTGTCTATATTTCTGAGATGAGGTAGTATTTACAGTATTTACATTATTTGGACTGTTGTCCTCACCTTGATTACCATTTCTATGACGCTTCGGCCGTTTTTTTGCTCCGGCATTCTTCAGGTGCTAGAAATTTCGAACCGAATCCTTTATTACAATCACTGGGGTATATAATCCTCATTCTTTGCCTAGCAATGTCTCGATTGGAAGTCATGAATTATCTGCCTTAACCTTGAAATTACTTGTTCATCACTGCTGTAGCCTGGTATTGAACTCACAACTCTTTGTGTCAAGTTACAGGAACTAACCGGTGTCTATATCCACTGGGCCATGTGTCCTTAAAAGTTGTGGGTTTAATACCAGCCTACAGCAGCGGTGAACGACTTAATTAGAGCGTTAGAGGGAGATAAGTCATAACTTCCAAAAGAGGCATTACTACGCAAGGAATAAGAATGATAAACCCCAGTGATTGTAATAAAGGCTTCGGTTCGACATTCCTAGCACCTGAAGAAGGCCGGAGCGTACAACGACTGAAACGTCGTTCAAATGGCAACAAAGATGAGGACAATAGTCCGAATAATATAAATCCTGTTGTTTGTTGTTTATATTCTCTCTAGTAAAATTTCTCTCTGAAATTTCTACAGGGATGTGTTATGGAGACATATTCATAGAATTTTCTCTATTTTAATTCTTTCTAGTATCGGGATCTATTTAACAACCGCTGCTCAATATTTGCTTCAGCTTAAAATATATATATATATTAAATAAATTCTTACATTTTTATTCCCGATAGAAAGTGTCGACTTGTTTTAATACTTGTTCATGAATAAATATTACTCGGCCGGTAACATGTTTTTGGACGGCTTTAAACAGCTTCTGTGGAAATGCGGAAATAGTTTAGGAGGGTAGAAAAAACGTTGAGTGAAGATGGTGAATATTTCCGCGTGATGTGTGTGACGTTGAAGTTTTGAAGACATTATTTAAGTTGTAGTAACGAATAACGTGCCGAATTTGTTTGCTTTTAGTTTTTGTGTTTTTCATCAAATATTATCTGCTTGACAGAAAAGTTCTCGCCGCTGTTTGTCGCACATTAAATCAAATCGAGTTTCAAAAAAAAGAATAGACAATGAATTCATACACCGATAATGCAAGAGTTTTCCATACATGGGCAGTGCCATTTTAAACGCAGAGGAATCATTCTGACCGTAGAAAGTGGCGATGTTTGCGGCGAAATATTTATATCAGCCACAGTACTAGATCGGATGGACGTTGTGGTAGCGGAACTCGTCTCGGAACGAGAGAACTGAGTTCCAATACGAGTTTTTTTATAATCATATCGCCCCAATCAAGGCATTATACTGCCACTGTTGTGCAGGGGATTACATAGGTGGAAAGTTATGAGAAAGAATGACAGGTTATAGAGGGTGTCAGGAAGTGGGTAAGAGAAGGATGAGAATCCTGATGAGAGTGGAGTGGATGGAGAAAGGAGCATGAGAGAGAGAGGATGCTGGTTAGGAGATGACTATTAACTTTACATTTAAATTCTTGGAGATTGTAGCTGTTGGGAGAGCAAGTAAACGGAAGGGAATTCCACAGGCGGGAAGTGCGAGAAAAAAGCTGGTGGAGTAGAATTTGCGTTTACATTTTATTGGTTTAACAGTAAAAGGGTGGGACCTAGTTGCTAATCTTTTGGCTCGAGTAAATTCATATATAGGGGGTACCAGTAAGCTAAGTTCATCGGAGCAGAAGCCGCGAAAATACTTGTAGAAGATACACATATTTTTAGAACGGTTAAAGCACAGGCTGAAAGCGCTCGGAACAATAAAAACTATGAACAATTTTTATATTTTTTAACCAATAAAAATTTTAGAATGCTGGAAAAACCCAATAAAAGGTTGATTAAATCCTCTTTTTGTTCATATTCAATGAAAGATATTTGAAAGAAAAATATACTTATATATATATATATATATATATATATATATATATATATATATATATAACGCAAAAACCGAAATCCTTAACAAATGCAAGCTTCAAAGAAATGGCCTTCTTGCTTAACGATAATTTTTTTTGTTTTTCTAATAAAGTCTGATTTTCCAATAAAGTTTGTTTTTACCCACATTTTTGTGTTGGAGTGGTTTCTCCTTTTTGTGAAGATCTATTTATTTGCTAGCAATCTTATGTGTTTTAGCCTCTTTCCCTGACGATCTGTAGGGTGAAACCGCGGTAGGTTGTGGCTCACTTATAGATTTTTCGTATATATATATATATATATATAAATAAAGATTTGTACCCGCAGAAACAACAGATAGCCTTAAAAAGAGTAGACGTCATTTTGTTTTCTCAAACCCGAGGAACCTTTCAGCCAACACTTGTCAAGGGTTTCGTTGGCACAAAATTACAAAGGGGTAAAGAAGAGGACAAGACCAAAGAGGGAATACTTGCAATACTGGGAGAAGATGGAATTCGTTTAAAAATAAATTTATTGAAAATATATATATATATATATATATATATATATATATATATATATATATATATATATATATTTATCTGTAAAAATTCATGTAAGATTTAGAAGGGAAATAGTTATTTTCAACACGTCAGTTTAAGACATGCGTTGTCAACTCCATTTAAACAAAGAATAAGGAAAAATTCTAATGCCGAAGCTTTGGTCTAGTAAAGAAAGGAGTTGAGGAATATTGGCTTTTATTGGGTTAAGCTAGTGGAATCTTAGTAGTAATTTCTTCTATGGTGGTGAGAGGTATGTGGTTAATAGTGGTAGGTAGAGGGAAAGATAACTGCATGGCCAAATTTAAGAAAAAAACTTTATTGTGACTAAATGGAAGAAGAAGATAATTATTGCAATTTATATTTATTTCTATGACGACACATACTAACGACCTCTCAACGTCTCCTCAAAAGTATATATATATATATATATTTAAAAAAACTTTAATCCAAAAGTAAAAGTAGGAAGGTAAATCCCAAAGACTCGATCCTAATTAATGTTAATATTTTAATATTAAAAACTGATACAGGTGGAGGGCTCAGTGTAATTAATATTTAAATTACAGAGCCAATTCATATCCATTTAAAAACGCTAGTTTTGTTAACTCGTCCCTAGCGTCTCTACGTATATGAATTTTTTCTTTTCTTTATTTTTCTTCCTTTTCTTTTTTCCCTTTTCTTTCCATTTTGTTTTCGCCAACTTCCCTGTCAAACATCAATTCCTTTACTTTCTTTTCCCCCTTTTTAAGAGCTAGATATAGCCAAATTTTTAAAATTCTTCACTTACAACTCAATCTAAAAGTAATGTTGTCTAAAACCTAAAAATAGACATTGATTGCTACCTACTTATTAATACCACCTATCCGGGTTTTTTTTCTGTGACGGAAATTTTTTGAAATTTTTAAACTTCTGCCGGTAGTATCGTTTTATTTTGAGTATAAGTTGCCGATGATGCGTGGAATCTCTCTTAGGGATTTCATGTAGAAATGATCATACAACTGTTTTTAACTTCGAAATTTATTTTATATATATATATATATATATATATATATATATATATATATATATTGAAAGGCATACGCTCTGTTGGTGACAGGAGTTTGCGTGTCAATATTTGCCAGTACTCGACAATTAATGTGTTCGACTTGGGGCGTCTTTTCGCTGTTCTCTTGCCGGCTTAGATTAGAAAGAGCTTTCTTCGCAGGCAATCAAATGCGAATTTCCTTAAAAGTAAAAAAAATCTAATAAAAAATATTTTTCTTGAATTTCATTTTTAAGGTGAAAACATGAAAAGAAAAAGGAAAAAAAAATCTATTCTCTAATTTCTGGATATTTATTCAAATTCAAGTCTATGAAAATGTTGTCTTTTATGTTGTTCTTTTTCCTATACATTTTACAAAAAAATTTCTTTCCTTTCATCTTTCTTTTATTCGTTCGTTCGTTTGTGGTGCAGTGGATATCGGCTTGGCACGAGAAATCAGAGAGCCAAGTTCGAATTCCAGTTGAATTCCTTGCATTCACTTACGCGCAAATACCCTTGGGAAAGGTATTAATCCGTCTCTTCCCTCCAGTTATGGGTTAAATAATAGGACAGATTGGATTCTATAGCCTTGGTCGGCAACCAGTCTACCGCAGAAAGCAATGGCAACCTACTGCGGGATAATCTTCTTCCCAGTCAGTCATGTCTCTTTCGAGACATGATCGCCCAAAGCGTGTTTACGTATGGCACTTAACTGACTGACATTCTTTACATTTTTCTGTCTTTTGTTAATTCATTTATTTCTTTCGGGCTTTTTTGTTCGCTTTCCTTTTTTTTTTTTGCTTGTTTCTTTCTTTCTTTCTTTCTTTCTATTGTTGTGTTTTCTTTTTCTTTTATCCATTCTTTTGTTTCTTCTCTCTCTCTCGTTCTCATTTTCTTTCTTTCTTTCTTTCTTCTTTTTCTTTCTGCGATAACTTCTTTCTTGCTCTCTTTTGTTCCTTTCTTATTTTTTCCCCTCCTGCTGTTTCTGTTTTGCCTTTCTTACTCTCTTCCATCATTTGATCATTTGTTTGACTCTTTCTTTCTTTATTCTTTCTTTTTCTTTCTTCCTTTTGCCTTTTTTTCTCTTCTTTCTTCCTCTCTTGCTCTCTCTTGTTTCTTTCTACTTTTCTAAGATTCTACCTTTTCCGATTCTCTTCTACTTTTGTTTCTTCTGCTTTTTTTGCCTTTCTGCTTTTAATTGGTTCTCCTTTTCATGCTCTCTTTCTTCTTTTGTTTCTTTCTTTTATCCTTCTTCATTCTTCTTTTCTTTATTTCTCGAGCTCTGTCTTTTCTTTCTTTCTTCTTGGATTTGTTTAATTCCGACGTTTTTTTTGGTTCTTTTTCCCTGTTTATTATTCTATCCTTTTCTCTTTCTTACTCTCTTTGTTTATTTTTGCCTTCCTTCATTTTCTTTACGCCTTTGTTTTATTCTATACTTCATTCTTTCTTTGTTTTTTCTTATCTTTCTTCATCTGTTTTTCATTCTTCCTTTTGGAAATGTTTTTTTATACATTTCTTTTTGTTTCTTTCACGCCATTTTGTCTTTCTTCTTGTATTTTTCTACCTTTCTTCCTCTCTTTCTTCTTTTAATTTTTCCATATTCTTCGTCTCACTTCTAATTTGTTCCCCTCTTTTTTTCTTTATTTATTTATTTTCTGCTGTATCCTTCGTCTCTATTTTCCTTTCTTTCTTTTTGCTCTTTTTCTCTCTTTCTGTTATCTTCTATTTACTTTCTTTTAGTTTTGTTTTCTTCTTTATTTTTCTTTCTTTCTTTTTTGTCTTTCTTTTTTCTTTTTTCTTTGCTTTTTATGTCTTTCTTTTTTCTTTCTTTCTTTATTTCTTTATTTCTCTATTTATTTATTTTTTTGCCATATTCTTTGTCCCTATTTTCCTTTCTTTCTTTTTGCTTTTTTCTTTCTTTCTGTTTCTCTTTTTCTTTCTTTCTGTTTTGTTTTTCTTTTTTCTTTTTTTCTTTTTTGGCTTTCTTTCTTTCTTTCTTTCTTTCTTTCTTTCTATATTTATTTATTTATGTATTTTTTGCCATATTCTTCGTTCCTATTTCCCTTTCTTTCTTTTTGCTCTTTTTCTCTCTTTCTGTTCTTTTCTTTTTACTTTCTTTTAGTTTTGTTTTCCTCTTTATTTTTCTTTGTTTCTTTGTTTTTTATGTCTTTCTTTTTTTATTTCTTTGTTTTTTATGTCTTTCTTTTTTCTTTCTTTCTTTCAGTCTTTCTTTCTTTCTTTCTTTCTTTCTGTATTTATTTATTTTTTTGCCATATTCTTCATCCCTATTTTCCTTTCTTTCTTTTTGCTTTTTTCTTTCTTTCTGTTCTCTTCTTTTTACTTTCTTTCTGTTTTGTTTTTCTTCTTTATTTTTTTCTTTCTTTCTTTTTTGTCTTTCTTTCTTTTTTCTTGATTTATTTATTCATGTATTTTTTGCCATATTTTTCGTTCCTATTTTCCTTACTTTCTTTTGCTCTTTTTTCCTTTCTTTCTGTTTCGCTTTCTTTCTTTCTTTCTTTCTTTCTTTCTTTCATCTTGTTTCCATTTTTTCCTTTCTTTTTTCAAATATTGGTGTTTTTTTTATATAACTTTTTTCCCCCAATTTTCCCTTCATTTTTGCTATTCATCTTATGGCTTCAATTAGATAAAAAACTTGTTTTAAATGAGCTTTTAAATCAATTTTATATATATATATATATATATATATATATATACTTTTTAAAATATATATATTTGTATATACTTTTTAAATCAATTTAATATATACATACAAATATATATATATATATATATATATATTAAATTGATTGAAATCTGCTTTGGGAAATAAATCAGAATCTTCTCTATCGGTTTAAAAAGCCAGAAGAGTTTCTTTTGTCGCTGGCTAGAAAATTTAAATATTATAATCATTCAGAAAGTTGAATGAATAAATTCGAATACCACATTATATGAATCAGTTATAACAAATTTACTATAGGCGATAATGAACAGAGAACAGGGTTAGGGATACTTTTGTCGAATATCATAAGAGGATTTAAAATCAAAATCCTGACCGGAGACTGGAGTTTTGTTCTTAATTAGCTTTCTCAGATCTAGACTTTCACAGAAATTTCATGCATTACTTCTCCTTTCTTAGATCATCGATTAAAAACGGCTCTGAAGTGAAGAAATTCTATAAATATAAACAAGGCCGGCGTAATGTGTTTCCCCTGTGTTTCTTCTACAAATACTTTCACGGCTTCTGCTCCAATGCCTCTGATTTCGAGGTTGTGAGGGGCGTACAAGCACTACTTAATTGCTTTTGTTCCCAGGTCCACCCTGACCCGAGGTGGTAGCACCTGTTAGGGTCCCAGCTATGGGTAAATAGTGAACTCTCCAAACAGGGGTCAAAACACTATGAAAGTATAAAAATAAATTTTTATAGAAATATATGCATAAAAATTTTTTAAAGAAAAATATTACCAACAAAACATTTTTGAAGGAAAAATATTACCAACAAAACATTTTTGAAGGAAAAATATTACCAACAAAACATTTTTGAAGGAAAAATATTACCAACAAAATGTTTTTGAAGGAAAAATGTTATCATAAGAAATGTGTTTTTGAAGGAAAAATGTTGCTTCCCTGTGCCTCTTCTACAAATACTTTCACGGCTTCTGCTCCGATGAACTTAGCTCACTGGTGCCCCCTATATATGAATTTACTCGAGCTACAAGACTAGCAACTAGGTCCCACCCTTTTACAGTGAAACCGATAAAATGTAACCACAAATTCTACTCTATCAGCTTCTTTTCTCGCACTTTCCGCTTGTGGAATCCCCTTCCATATACTTGCTTCCCCGACGGCTACAATCTCCAAAAATTTAAATAGTCAATAGTCATCTCCTATCTCACTGACTCGCTTCCCCGACAGCTACAATCTCCATTCTTTCTCTCAAGCCCTTTTCTTCATCCACCTCATCCCCATCCCATCTTGCACGAGATACTAGATTAGCAACTAGACCCCACCCTTTTACAGTGAAACCGATAAAATGCAACCGCAACTTCTACTCCAACAGTTTCTTTTCTCGCACTTCCCAGATGTGGAATTCTCTTCCACATGACTGCTTCCCCGACGGCTACAATCTCCAGGAGTTTAAATGTAAGGTCAATAGACACCTCCTAACAAACTAACTTCCATTCTTTCAAACACTCTTCCCACCCACCCAACTATCTATCACCCCACTTCTGACATTTCCTTTATCTAACCACTCTTCCTATTTACCTCCCCCTATGTAGCCCCAAGCGCAATAGCGGCAGTGGAATGCCTTGCTTGGGGTGAAACGATTAAAAAAAAAGTATTTTCATCCTTTTATTACCCTCTTCCTGACACCCCTATAACCTGTCCCTCTTTCTCATCACTTTCCCCCTATGTAACCGCTTGCACACCAGTGGCTGTAAAACTGCCTTGCTTGGGGAGGTGGGGGAATGATTAAAAAAAAAAGAAAAAAGACAAGCCTTGATCATGTCTGGCGCTACAGAATCACAATCAAAGAACTTTATCAAATAACCAAAAAAACAAAAAAACAAAACTGCATCACTAGAAAACTTTAAACAGCATCGGAACCAACAACTAAAAAAATTAACACAATAATGATATAATCAAGATGTTGGCCTTTCACACGACGTTCAACAAAAAGCTAGGAAGGAAACTCGCATCACTACTCAAACTTAAGATAAAAATGGTGAACTTGAGAAAAGTCAGTCAATTAAGTGCAATACGTGATACACGCTTGGGCGATCATGTCCCGAAAGAGTTATAACTGACTAAGCAACAGATTATCCCGCAGTAGGTTGTCATTGCTTTCTGCGGTAGATTGGTTTCCAGCCAAGGCTATAGAACCCAATCTTTCCTGTTATTTGACTCACAGCTAGATGTGGATGAAATGTATTATATTATTAGGTAATAATTAGTGGAGGATCAGTTTATTACTTCATAACAGTATAAAACCGATCCCCCACTTGATGTTCAGTAGAAGCCTTAATCATGTATCCAACTATTCAGTCAGTCAGTTAAGTGTCAAACGTGATACAGGCTCGGACGATCATGTCTAGAAAGAGACATAACTGACTGGGCAGAAGATTATCCTGCAGTAGGATGACATTACTTCCTACGGTAGACTGGTTGCCAGCCAAGGCTATAGAACCCAATCTGCCGTGTTATTTAACTCGAGAAAAGTGACGGATTAATGCCTTTCCCAAGGGTATTTGTGCGTAATTGAATGCAATGAATTTAGCTGGAATTCGAACTTGGCTCTCCGATTTTTTCGTTCCGAGCCAATATCTCATTCACCACAACGCACATCCATGAGAAGAGAATTTTGCTGAAAAAAAAATCTGTTTTTAAGAGAGATTCTGTTAATTTCAATCGACAATAATATAATTGTTCGTTAAACGAATGACAAATGCTTCATGTATGGAAACGTCTAATGATACCATGTCATATATTTATTAACATTCGTCGCTTCATCTCTTTGCGTAGACAAGTTTTAGCTTCCATACTTGATTCAACTTCGAAGAAACAAAGAAAATAGTGCTAGATTGCTACGTGATATCTGTCATTCTGTATGGAAGTGAATGCTGGACGATCCTATTAAAGGTGAAGGAGAGGCTTGAGGCAGCAGAAATGTGGTTTTACAGAAGGATGATGAGGATATCATGGACAGAGCACGTGTGCAACGATGAGGATGCAAATGGGAAGAAAACTGATAATAAGTATCAGGAAGAGACAAATAAGATTCCTGGGACACGTAATGATAAAGGAAGGCCTGGAGAACTTAATACTCACAGGTCGGATAAATGGAAGGAGAGACAGGGGAAAAGATAAAGTAAACGAAAATATATAAAAAGAAGAAAAATAGAAGAAAAAGAAAAGGAAGAAAACGAAGATGCATAAAAAGAAAAAAAAGAAAAGACGAGATAAGAAAAAAGAAGAAAAAGAAAAGAAGAAAGAAGAAAAAAAGAAAAATAGAATAAAAAGAAAAGGAAAAAAGAAGAAAACGAAAATGCATAAAAAGAAGAAAATTGAAAGACGAAATAAGAAAAAAAAGAAAAAGAAAAGAAAAAGAAAAAAGAAGAAAACGAAGATGCATAAAAAGAAGAAAATTGAAAGACGAAATAAGAAAAAAAAGAAAAAGAAAAGAAAAAGAAAAAAGAAGAAAACGAAGATGCATAAAAAGAAGAAAAAATAAAAGACGAAATAAGAAAAAAGAAGAAAAAGAAAAGAAAAAGAAAAAAGAAGAAAACGAAGATGCATAAAAAGAAGAAAAATAAAAGACGAAATAAGAAAAAAGAAGAAAAAGAAAAGAAAAAGAAAAAAAGAAGAAAACGAAGATGCATAAAAAGAAGAAAATTGAAAGACGAAATAAGAAAAAAGAAGAAAAACAAAAGAAAAAGAAAAAAGAAGAAAACGAAGATGCATAAAAAGAAGAAAAATAAAAGACGAAATAAGAAAAAAGAAGAAAAAGAAAAGAAAAAGAAAAAAGTAGAAAACGAAGATGCATAAAAAGAAGAAAATTGAAAGACGAAATAAGAAAAAAGAAGAAAAAGAAAAGAAAAAGAAAAAAGAAGAAAACTAAGATGCATAAAAAAAAGAAAATTGAAAGACGAAATAAGAAAAAAGAAGAAAAAGAAAAGAAAAAGAAAAAAGAAGAAAACGAAGATGCATAAAAAGAAGAAAAATAAAAAACAAAATAAGAAAAACAAAAGAAAAAGAAAAAGAAAAAAGAAAAAAGAAGAAAACGAAGATGCATAAAAAGAAGAAAAATAAAAGACGAAATAAGAAAAAAGAAGAAAAAGAAAAGAAAAAGAAAAAAGAAGAAAACGAAGATGCATAAAAAGAAGAAAAATAAAAGACGAAATAAGAAAAAAAGAAGAAAAAGAAAAGAAAAAGAAAAAAGAAGAAAACGAAGATGCATAAAAAGAAGAAAATTGAAAGACGAAATAAGAAAAAAGAAGAAAAAGAAAAGAAAAAGAAAAAAAGAAAACGAAGATGCATAAAAAGAAGAAAAATAAAAGACGAAATAAGAAAAAAGAAGAAAAAACAAAAGAAAAAGAAAAAGAAAAAAGAAAAAAGAAGAAAACGAAGATGCATAAAAAGAAGAAAAATAAAAGACGAAATAAGAAAAAAGAAGAAAAACAAAAGAAAAAGAAAAAGAAAAAAGAAAAAAGAAGAAAACGAAGATGCATAAAAAGAAGAAAAAATAAAAGACGAAATAAGAAAAAAGAAGAAAAAGAAAAGAAAAAGAAAACAGAAAAAAAGAAGAAAACGAAGATGCATAAAAAGAAGAAAATTGAAAGGCGAAATAAGAAAAAAGAAGAAAAAGAAAAGAAAAAGAAAAAAGAAGAAAACGAAGATGCATAAAAAGAAGAAAAATAAAAGACGAAATAAGAAAAAAGAAGAAAAACAAAAGAAAAAGAAAAAAGAAGAAAACGAAGATGCATAAAAAGAAGAAAATTGAAAGACGAAATAAGAAAAAAGAAGAAAAAAGAAAAGAAAAAGAAAAAAAGAAGAAAACGAAGATGCATAAAAAGAAGAAAAATAAAAGACAAAATAAGAAAAACAAAAGAAAAAGAAAAAGAAAAAAGAAAAAAGAAGAAAACGAAGATGCATAAAAAGAAGAAAAATAAAAGACGAAATAAGAAAAAAGAAGAAAAAGAAAAGAAAAAGAAAAAAAGAAGAAAACGAAGATGCATAAAAAGAAGAAAAATAAAAGACGAAATAAGAAAAAAGAAGAAAAAGAAAAGAAAAAGAAAAAAGAAGAAAACGAAGATGCATAAAAAGAAAATTGAAAGACGAAATAAGTAAAAAGAAGAAAAAAAAAAGAAAAAGAAAAAAAAGAAAACGAAGATGCATAAAAAGAAGAAAAATAAAAGACGAAATAAGAAAAAAGAAGAAAAACAAAAGAAAAAGAAAAAGAAAAAAGAAAAAAGAAGAAAACGAAGATGCATAAAAAGAAGAAAAATAAAAGACGAAATAAGAAAAAAGAAGAAAAACAAAAGAAAAAGAAAAAGAAAAAAGAAAAAAGAAGAAAACGAAGATGCATAAAAAGAAGAAAAATAAAAGACGAAATAAGAAAAAAGAAGAAAAAGAAAAGAAAAAGAAAACAGAAAAAAAGAAGAAAACGAAGATGCATAAAAAGAAGAAAATTGAAAGGCGAAATAAGAAAAAAGAAGAAAAAAGAAGAAAACGAAGATGCATAAAAAGAAGAAAAATGAAAGAAAAAAGAAGAAAAATAGAAGAAAAAGAAAAAGTAAAAGACAATGAAGATGCATAAAAAGAAAAAGAAAAGAAGAAGAAAAAAAAAGAAGAAAAATAAAAGAAGCAATAAGAAAAAAGAAAAACAAATATAAACGAAGAAGAAGAAAAACTAAACAACAACAAATCTTTAAATTCTAAATTGCAACCAGAAGCAAAACAACAGAAATGTCGTTCGTGATTATTTTAAACATCGAATTTCTCAACTTGAATTAATAATAGTTTTAAACATAAAAAAATCTCTATCACTCATGTCATATGCATTAGTGAAATAAAATAAACGTTTGGGAGGGGCTGGAATTTCCGCCTACCCCGCAATCCCTACAGATAACATGCATTGTCTGCATCAATTTCTAACCCCGCCTTTAACATTTCTTTTCAAAACGACTTCCTCTAAACAGTCGGCCCTTTCCGTAGCGTTGTTATTCACGGATGAAAGCATCGCCGACCTTTTCAATGAAGCAGGTTTTTAATTTCTGTTTATAGTTTGAAATCTGTTCTCTTTACTTGAATAAAGTCAGGCATTAACGGTTAGCCGCACCGAGAATGGTACCGGCGTATTGAGTTCAAATTAGTTTCGAGTCAGTTAGATTCACTTTTGGACTGTATCCTTCGGGGAAGTCACGAATTCATTTGCTCCTTGATCAGTTATCATATTTTTTCTTTCTTGTTTGATATCAGAAGGCTATAACCATCTGACTGTATCTCTTTTGGGCAGGAAGTTTGAGGAACTTAAATTTTTACTGACTTATAGCTCTTTTGCTTCTGACCTGAATATTGTGATATCTCGTATTATTTTCCGCTATTCTTTTGTGATTTGACTCTTTGTATGATTGTTATTGAGAACTTTGCCGAACGTCTATTGTGTGTGCGGTCAATTTTCATGAAGCATGCAGACTATTTCTACAAAGTGTCCATAAAGTTTGAACACATAAGAAATGTTATTAACTATATGCTATGGTGCCCTATCTACATTGGAATGAACTCTTCCTCCTTCAGAAATACTAACCTGCGAGACTTCCTGATGAGGCAGTCGAGACGCAGTTTAACTTGACAGTTCGGACGGACACTTCTATCTGATGATTAATAACACTCTTATTTTGTATATACACTACCGGCCATAAATATTAGGTGACCCCAGTGTTTTAAAAACTGATGTATTTCATGCTATTTTTTAGTATTTATTGTCAAGTGAATAATTGTAAATGAAAATTGAATGGTTCTTTTGTTTATACTGCACAATAACATGTGCATTAAATGAATTTATAAATGTTCAATAATTATCTATATTGCAGTTTCAACAATGAAAGGATGAAGAAAATTTAGGGTGATTCAGAAGAGTTCATCTTTGCTTCCTTGCCTTGTAAAATTTTGCAAAGTAATTATAACAAAAGAACCATTCTATTTTCATTTAGAATTCTTCTTCTTCTTCTTCTTCTTCTTCTTCTTCTTCTATGTGCCCTGTTCCTTCAGGACGTAGGCGATCATGGATCTCCACGTCTCCCTATCCCTTGTGGCTCTTAGTATGTTTGCTCCTGTTGCTCCTGGCAATCCCCGTTCCGTCATCCACCTGATCAGACCCTGCAAATATGTTATCCGCTGCCTTCCTCTGTCTCTACTTCCTTCTATCTGTCCAGTCAGTATCAGGTTCTCCAGGCTCTCCTTCCTCATTGCATGTCCCAGGAACTTCAGTTGTCTCTTCCTGATGCTCAGCATCAATTTCCTTTTTGTTGCCATTCTTTCTAACACTTCGTCGTTGCTCGTATGCTCAGTCCACGATATCCGTAGCATCCTTCTGTAGAACCACATTTCGGCCGCTTCCAGTTTTGTCCTCATTTTCGATGATATTGTCCAGCATTCACAGCCGTATTGAAGAACTGACATCACGTAGCAGTCTAGCACTCTTTTCTTCGTTTCTATTGAGATTTTCCTGTGTGTTAGTATTTTGCTCATCTTCTGGAACGCGTCCTTTGCCATGCCAATTCGCCTTCGGATCTCCGTGTCGCACTTTCCATCTCCTGTTAGAACACTTCCTAGGTACTTAAATTCTTGGACTTGTTTGATTCTGTTATCCCGCACCTGTATTTGGCATTTTGGGTTGTATCTTTTACTGATGACCATGCACACAGTTTTCTTAAAGTTTATTTGTAGTCCCTTTTTGTCACTCTCCACTGCTACTTTCTGTATGAGATCTTGAAGTTTCCTTTCCGTGTCCGCAATCAGTACTGTATCGTCCGCGTATCTTATGTTGTTCAGGTTGTGGCCTCCAATAACAAATCCTGGTGCGTCATCTAGGGTCCTCAAAATATTCTCGCTGTATAGGTTGATCAAATCCGGTGAAAAGACACATCCTTGTCTTACGCCTTTTTCTATCTTTGTGTATCTACTGAGGTCGTTACCTGTCCGTATGCAGGCCGTTTGCTGCCAGTAGAGATTCTTGATTATTCTTATGTCTTTGCCGAAAATGTCGAGGTTGCCTAGCATTTCCATCAATTCTTTGTGTCGTATTTTGTCGAATGCTTTCCTTGGTAATAAATACTAAAAATAGTATGAAATTCATCATTTCTTTTGGAAAAAAACTGGGGTTGCCTAATTATTATGGCCGGTAGTGTATGTTCTGTTAATCCTATAGACTGATTCAACCTGCCTTCTTTTTATGTATTGTATTGTAGACATTTTAAATTTTCAATTTCGCACAGGCGTGTGATTTGTTTTTTATTTTGTCTATTGTACAGAATAGTAATGTTATATTATTTACATTATTCGGATTCTTGTCCTCATCTTGGTTCAGACCTGCTGTACCTAAATATTGAACTCACAACTCTTTGGGTCAAGTTACTGGAACTAAAAAGCGCCTATATCGCAGTAGACAGTGAACAGATTACCGAGAGAGTTGAGTTGAAGGGAGATAACTATATGACAACCGGAAGTTGCATCGCAAATGCAGTGAAATGATAAACCTGCAGTGATCGAAATAAAAGGTTCGGTACCAAACATTCTTAGCACCTGAACAAGACCGGAGCGTACAATAAACGAAACTTTGTAAACATGGCAGTACAGATGAAAACAACAGTCCGAACAGTGTAAAGAATGTAAATACTAACTCTCTTTTAAACACATCGATGGCCATTTCAACATTAGTCCTTGCTTTGATGTCAAACACCAACAGGTATCACTCGCATTTAGTTTTCACATATCTATCTATCTATCTATCTATCTATCTATCTATCTATCTATCTATCTATATCTATCTGTGTTTGTCCATATCTATCTATCTATCTATCTATCTATCTATCTATCTGTGTTTGTCCATATCTATCTATCTATCTATCTATCTATCTATCTATCTATCTATCTATCTATCTATCTATCTATCTGTGTTTGTCCATATCTATCTATCTATCTATCTATCTATCTATCTATCTATCTATCTATCTATCTATCTATCTATCTATCTATCTGTGTCCATATCTATCTATCTATCTATCTATCTATCTATCTATCTATCTATCTATCTATCTGTGTTTGTCCATATCTATCTATCTATCTATCTATCTATCTATCTATCTATCTATCTATCTATCTATCTATCTATCTGTGTTTGTCCATATCTATCTATCTATCTATCTATCTATCTATCTATCTATCTGTGTTTGTCCATATCTATCTATCTATCTATCTATCTATCTATCTATCTATCTATCTATCTATCTATCTATCTGTGTTTGTCCATATCTATCTATCTATCTATCTATCTATCTATCTATCTATCTATCTGTGTTTGTCCATATCTATCTATCTATCTATCTATCTATCTATCTATCTATCTATCTATCTATCTATCTATCTATCTATGTCCATATCTATCTATCTATCTATCTATCTATCTATCTATCTATCTATCTATCTATCTGTGTTTGTCCATATCTATCTATCTATCTATCTATCTATCTATCTATCTATCTATCTATCTATCTGTGTTTGTCCATATCTATCTATCTATCTATCTATCTATCTATCTATCTATCTATCTATCTATCTGTGTTTGTCCATCTATCTATCTATCTATCTATCTATCTATCTATCTATCTATCTATCTATCTGTTTGTCCATATCTATCTATCTATCTATCTATCTATCTATCTATCTATCTATCTATCTGTGTTTCTGTCCATATCTATCTATCTATCTATCTATCTATCTATCTATCTATCTATCTATCTATATGTGTTTGTCCATATCTATCTATCTATCTATCTATCTATCTATATGTGTTTGTCCATCTACCTATCTATCTATCTATCTATCTATCTATCTATCTATCTGTGTTTGTCCATATCTATCTATCTATCTATCTGTGTTTGTCCATATCTATCTATCTATCTATCTATCTATCTATCTATCTATCTATCTATCTATCTATCTATCTGTGTTTGTCCATATCTATCTCTATCTATCTATCTATCTATCTATCTATCTATCTATCTATCTATCTATCTATCTATCTATCTATCTATCCATATCTATCAATCTATCTATCTATCTATCTATCTATCTATCTATCTATCTATCTATCTATCTATCTGTGTTTGTCCATATCTATCAATCTATCTATCTATCTATCTATCTATCTATCTATCTGTGTTTGTCCATATCTATCTATCTATCTATCTATCTATCTGTGTTTATCCATATCTATCTATCTATCTATCTATCTATCTATCTATCTGTGTTTGTCCATCTATCTATCTATCTATCTATCTATCTATCTATCTATCTGTGTTTGTCCATATCTATCTATCTATCTATCTATCTATCTATCTATCTATCTGTGTTTGTCCATATCTATCTATCTATCTATCTATCTATCTATCTATCTATCTATCTGTGTTTGTCCATATCTATCTATCTATCTATCTATCTATCTATCTATCTATCTATCTATCTATCTATCTGTGTTTGTCCATATCTATCTATCTATCTATCTATCTATCTATCTATCTATCTATCTATCTGTGTTTGTCCATATCTATCTATCTATCTATCTATCTATCTATCTATCTATCTATCTATCTATCTATCTATCTATGTCCATATCTATCTATCTATCTATCTATCTATCTATCTATCTATCTATCTATCTATCTGTGTTTGTCCATATCTATCTATCTATCTATCTATCTATCTATCTATCTATCTATCTATCTATCTGTGTTTGTCCATATCTATCTATCTATCTATCTATCTATCTATCTATCTATCTATCTGTGTTTGTCCATATCTATCTATCTATCTATCTATCTATCTATCTATCTATCTATCTATCTATCTATCTATCTGTGTTTGTCCATATCTATCTATCTATCTATCTATCTATCTATCTATCTATCTATCTATCTGTGTTTGTCCATATCTATCTATCTATCTATCTATCTATCTATCTATCTATCTATATGTGTTTGTCCATATCTATTTATCTATCTATCTATCTATCTATCTATCTATATGTGTTTGTCCATATCTATCTATCTATCTATCTATCTATCTATCTATCTATCTATCTATCTGTGTTTGTCCATATCTATCTATCTATCTATCTATCTGTGTTTGTCCATATCTATCTATCTATCTATCTATCTATCTATCTATCTATCTATCTATCTATCTATCTATCTATCTGTGTTTGTCCATATCTATCTATCTATCTATCTATCTATCTATCTGTGTTTGTCCATATCTATCTATCTATCTATCTATCTATCTATCTATCTGTGTTTGTCCATATCTATCAATCTATCTATCTATCTATCTATCTATCTATCTATCTATCTGTGTTTGTCCATATCTATCAATCTATCTATCTATCTATCTATCTATCTATCTATCTGTGTTTGTCCATATCTATCTATCTATCTATCTATCTATCTATCTGTGTTTGTCCATATCTATCTATCTATCTATCTATCTATCTATCTATCTGTGTTTGTCCATATCTATCTATCTATCTATCTATCTATCTATCTATCTATCTATCTATCTATCTATCTATCTGTGTTTGTCCATATCTATCTATCTATCTATCTATCTATCTGTGTTTGTCCATATCTATCTATCTATCTATCTATCTATCTATCTATCTATCTATCTATCTATCTATCTATCTATCTATCTGTGTTTGTCCATATCTATCTATCTATCTATCTATCTATCTATCTATCTATCTATCTATCTATCTATCTATCTATCTATCTGTGTTTGTCCATATCTATCTATCTATCTATTTATCTATCTATCTATCTATCTATCTGTGTTTGTCCATATCTATCTATCTATCTATCTATCTATCTATCTATCTATCTATCTATCTATCTATCTATCTATGTTTGTCCATATCTATCTATCTATCTATCTATCTATCTATCTATCTATCTATCTATCTATCTATCTATCTATCTATCTATGTTTGTCCATATCTATCTATCTATCTATCTATCTATCTATATCTATCTATCTATCTATCTATCTATGTTTGTCCATATCTATCTATCTATCTATCTATGTTTGTCCATATCTATCTATCTATCTATCTATGTTTGTCCATATCTATCTATCTATCTATCTATGTTTGTCCATATCTATCTATCTATCTATCTATGTTTGTCCATATCTATCTATCTATCTGTGTTTGTCCATATCTATCTATCTATCTGTGTTTGTCCATATCTATCTATCTATCTGTGTTTGTCCATATCTATCTATCTATCTATCTATCTATGTCCATATCTATCTATCTATCTATCTATCTATCTGTGTTTGTCCATATCTATCTATCTATCTATCTATCTATCTATCTATCTATCTATCTATCTATCTATCTGTGTTTGTCCATATCTATCTATCTATCTATCTATCTATCTATCTATCTATCTATCTATCTGTGTTTGTCCATATCTATCTATCTATCTATCTATCTATCTATGTTTGTCCATATCTATCTATCTATCTATCTATCTATCTATCTATCTATCTATCTATCTATCTATCTATCTATCTATCTATCTATCTATCTATCTATCTATGTTTGTCCATATCTATCTATCTATCTATCTATCTATCTATCTATGTTTGTCCATATCTATCTATCTATCTATCTATCTATCTATCTATCTATCTATCTATGTTTGTCCATATCTATCTATCTATCTATCTGTGTTTGTCCATATCTATCTATCTATCTGTGTTTGTCCATATCTATCTATCTATCTGTGTTTGTCCATATCTATCTATCTATCTATCTATCTATCTGTGTTTGTCCATATCTATCTATCTATCTATCTATCTATCTGTGTTTGTCCATATCTATCTATCTATCTATCTATCTATCTATCTATCTATCTATCTATCTATCTATTTATCTGTGTTTGTCCATATCTATCTATCTATCTATCTATCTATCTATCTATCTATCTATCTATCTATCTATCTATCTATCTGTGTTTGTCCATATCTATCTATCTATCTATCTATCTATCTATCTATCTATCTATCTGTGTTTGTCCATATCTATCTATCTATCTATCTATCTATCTATCTATCTATCTATCTATCTATCTATCTATCTATCTATCTGTGTTTGTCCATATCTATCTATCTATCTATCTATCTATCTATCTATCTATCTATCTATCTATCTATCTATCTATCTGTGTTTGTCCATATCTATCTATCTATCTATCTATCTATCTATCTATCTATCTATCTATCTATCTGTGTTTGTCCATATCTATCTATCTATCTATCTATCTATCTATCTATCTATCTATCTATCTATCTATCTATCTATCTGTGTTTGTCCATATCTATCTATCTATCTATCTATCTATCTATCTATCTATCTATCTATCTGTGTTTGTCCATATCTATCTATCTATCTATCTATCTATCTATCTATCTATCTATCTATCTATCTATCTATCTATCTGTGTTTGTCCATATCTATCTATCTATCTATCTATCTATCTATCTATCTATCTATCTGTGTTTGTCCATATCTATCTATCTATCTATCTATCTATCTATCTATCTATCTATCTATCTATCTGTGTTTGTCCATATCTATCTATCTATCTATCTATCTATCTATCTATCTATCTATCTATCTATCTGTGTTTGTCCATATCTATCTATCTATCTATCTATCTATCTATCTATCTATCTATCTATCTATCTATCTGTGTT
>JBBBDQ010000642.1:3602500-3687500 GCA_037127315.1 Ascarosepion bandense | reverse complement strand
ATATTTCGCAATAATCAACGAGAATATTCACATCAGCTAATCTATGGACCCCTGATGATGACCAGAGGGTACTTGGTCGAAACGTTGTGTCTATTATAACACTTACATTAACCAAGATGAGAACAAGTAATTCCAAGATTAATGAATATCCCCGTTTATAATAATTCTATCCTCTTGATTACTCTTCTCTTATTCCACTCTTTATTAAAGTTTCTTTTCCTAATGTTTCCATAATCAGTATTTTTTGCGTTTTAGCGACTTTGCGGTATTTTCAGAGATGATACCAATTTAAAAATGTTTCTGCTGTTAAGAACTTTTATTATGTATCTAGGAAGCTTTTCATCGTTATTATAATTTGTTATGTTGCATGTACAGTATTATTGTGAAATAAATACAAACAACGTAATAGTATAAAGTAGGTGTATTACCAGGAAGAAAAGTATTTACAAAAGATGCGGTTAGTCGAATACAGAACAAGGGTTTAGTAGAACGTATTGTCGTGAGACGTAAGAGTTGACAAATAGAACACTTCCGGTCCAATGCCGGAAATACCCGACTGACTCGTTCACTCGGCTTACTTCCTCGACTGACTTCCGAGGTCCTCCTCGAGGTATCATCACTAATACTTTATGTAGCGCTTAGAACAGTCCGTTACTGTAGAAAAAATTGGAGAGCGCCCCAACATAAATAAATCTATATTCCATAATATTATTAAGGAAGTGTATTATCTCAGATATTTTGAGACTGTCATATTTTGAAAGAAAGATATAATCACAATAAAAAAAAAGCGGTATATCTGAGAAGTTGCACGTTTTGAAAATGTTGAAAAGAGATAAGAGTAGAATCGAAATTGAAGTTTCAGATACTGACTCGATAAGAAGAAGGAAAAATTGGCTTGAAGACAGAACAACGCAAAAAAAGATAATAGTAATCAAATGGTTACGTAATAAGCAAATAAGAATTAATCAGCAAGAAAATATTTTAAGAATCTGGTGTTGTAAAGGTAGACAAAGAAAAAATTATAGGCAGGTGATAAAAACATACCACCTTTAAGTCAGTCAGTTAAGTGCCATACGTGAAACACGCTTGGCAGAACATTATCCCGGTTGCCATTACTTTCTGCGGTAGACTGGTTGCCAGCCAAGGCTATAGAACCCAATCTGTCCTGTTATTTGACTCATAGCTAGAGGGAGAAGATTTGTATTATATTATTATGTAGTAATTAGTGGGGGATCAATTTATTACTTCATAACAATAGAAAACTGATCCCCCACTTTATGTCCAGTAGAAGCTTTAATCATGCATGATTCCAACTATTATATTCAGTCAGTTAAAAGCTTCTACTGGACATAAAGTGGGGGATCAGTTTTCTATTGTTATGAAGTAATAAATTGATCCCCCACTAATTACTACATAATAATATAATACAAATCTTCTCTCTCTAGCTATGAGTCAAATAACAGGACAGATTAAATTCTATAGCCTTGGCCGGCAACCAGTCTACCGCAGAAAGTAATGGCGACCTACATCGTTCGTATGTATAATTCATGTGTGTATGTTTATTTAAATTCTAGTTTATCTATGTGGGATTCGGTTGATAATGTGTATGCGTTTGAGTGTCTCATGGGCCTTTTCGTCTGTTTGGTGGTTGTCCGTAAATTGACCTGAGAATGTTTTGTGCGAGAGGGTAAAGAATTTAAGTTATACCGGGGATCGTAAATAGTAAATCCGGCTGGTTTAATTTTGCAAAAAAGAAAAAACAAAACCAAAAATGGCCCATTCCTCAGTTATTGTTCCAATCAAAAAACCTCAGAGACAATATTTCAGTCAGTCAGTCAGTCAGTTAAGTGCCATACGTGATACACGCTTGGGCGATCATGTCTCGAAAGAGACATGACTGACTTGGCAGAAGATTATCCCGCAGTAGGTTGCCATTGCTTTCTGCGGTAGACTGGTTAATAGCCAAGGCCATAGAACCCAGTTTGTCCTATTATTTGACTCATAGCTAGAGAGAGAAAGAGATGTATTATATTATTAAGTAGTAATTAGTGGGGGATCAGTTTATTACTTCATAACAATATAATACCGATCCCCTACTTTATGCCCAGTAGAAGCCTTAATCATGTTTCTAACTATTATAGTCAGTCAGTTAAATGCCATACGTAATACACGATTGGGCGATCATGTCTCGAAAAGACATGACTGACTTGGCAGAAGATTATCCCGCAGTAGTTTGCCATTGTTTTCTGCGGTAGACTGGTTGCCAAACAAGGCTATAGAACCCAATCTGTCCTGCTATTTAACCCATAACTGGAAGGAATAGACGGATTAATACCTTTCCCAAGGGTACTTGCGCGTAAGTGAATACAATGGATTCAACTGGAATTTGAACTCGGCGCCCCGGCTTCTCGTTCCACTGTACCACAACACACATCACTTCTACGAAAAACGATCATTTACAAATGCGAAACTGACTGAATACAGATTCTGAAACTTCATTCAGTTAAAATCCTATTCAATTATGATTCATTCAATTCTATAAAATGTCCCTTAAATAATAAAAATGAGCCAAAATAATGTTTTAGTCATGTAACGTGCCATCTTTCTTCGGTGTTTTATCCACATTTTAAAGACATAGCTGAGAAAAAAATAATTTGACGGTGGCTCTTATGAGCAATATTATATTGAGGAAAAGCAAGCGCTTTCATAGAAATGAAAAATTGAATATGAACAGGAATTAAAGCGATTAAAATACAAAAATGGAGTGAAACGCATTGGGATTCTAAACCCGAAAGACGTGTTACAGACACAACGAAAACAAAGACGTCTCGCCAAAGCATTTCGTTCTTTTTCTACCAACAAGAGTATCGCTAACAAGAATGATACACTGCGTATTTTGCGTAGAAATATTCTAAACGTAAAGATGAAAATCTTGAAGAGACAGCGTAAGGACTGCGAGGACTGTTTAAAAAACACCGGGACTGGTGGCATACATTACTAGCAGTATAGCCCGGCGTTGCTCGGGTGTAATGAAAGCTTTAAAACTAATCCATGGTCCTGGAGCTCAGACTCAGCCTAAAGAATATTTGAAATAATAAAATAATTGCAACAATTTACCAATCGCACCTAATATATACTAGCAGTATAGCCCGGCGTTGATCGGGTGTAATGAAAGCTTTAAAACTAATCCATGGTCCTGGAGCTCAGACTCAGCCTAAAGAATATTTGTGTGAAGTTTGGTGAGAATCGGATAAAAATTGTGGATTTGTATAAAGGACATACAGACAGATAAACAGACACACACACAAATATCTTGCCTTATATATATATATGTTATCGATTTTCTGCACTATCGTAAGAACTACAACCTTGAAACTTCTGAATATCGTTTTTTCATGTCTTTGTCTATGAGTGTATCAAATTTGATTAAAATCGGGCCACTCCTTCGATGACCCGATTTTTTCGATTTTCGATATTTATTGGGATACCTTGACACAAAACCTAGCTAAGAACACTCGGAGACGCTTATAGTACAACTGTGTAAATTTTCAAGAAAATCGGTTCAGACGTTTCGGAGTCTATAGGTAACGGACACACACACACACACACACACATGCACACACACACAAAGTTCCATTTATAAATAAATTTAGATAGATTTGCCATTCAATTAAAATCTAGGGTATTTAGTTTAAATATTACTGCATTCAAATTAAAATAAAACAAGTTCTTCTTTTTCTATGTGCCGTGTCCCTTCAGAACGTAGACAATCATGGCCTCCCACGTCTTCCTATCCCTGGTGGCTCTTAGCACGCTTTCTCCTGTTACCCAAATCCCGCTCTGCCATCCATCTGCTCACGCCCGTAAAATAATGTTATCAGTTGCTTCCTCTTGACTCTCTGTCCCTCTATCTGACCTGTGAGTATCAGATTCTCCAAACATTCTGTCCTCATCACATGCCCCAGGAATTTCAGCTGTCTTTTCCTGATGCTCAGGATGAATTCCCTTTTTATTTACATTATTTCTAAAACCTCATCATTGCTCACATGCTCGGTCCATGATATCCGCAGCATCCTTCTGTAGAACCACATTTGAGTTGATTCAAGTTTTTCTTTCATCTTCGATGAGATTGTCTAACATTCAGTGACATATTGAAGAACAGACATCACATAGGAATCCAGTACACTCTTCTTTGTGTTCAAGCGAAATTTTCTTGTCTCTTAATACTCTGCTCAGCTTCTGGAATGCGTCCTTGGTCATTCCAATTCGCCTTTGGATCTCAGTGTCACACTTTCTGTCTTCCGTTAGGAAACTTCCCAAATACTTAATTTTTTGTACTTGCTTGATTTTAGTATTTCCAACCTGCAATTGGCATTTTGAGCTGCTCTTTTTGCTGATGACCATTCATTCGGTTTTCTTGTAGTTTATTTGTAGTCCTTTTGTTTTCGACTTCCTTCAGCTACCTTTTTTAGGAGGTCTTGTAGTTTTCTTTCCGTGTCAGCTATCAGCACTGTATCATCTGCGTATCTTATGTTATCCAAATTGTGGCCTCCGTTGATAAATCCTAGCAAAACATCTAAGGTCCTCAGAATAGTCTCGCTGTACAAGTTGAATAGATCCGGTGAAAAGACACATCCTTGTCTTACACCCCTTTCCATCTTTGTATATCTGCTGAATTCGTTACCTTGCAGGCGGTTTGCTGCCAGTAGAGATTCTTGATTACTCTAATGTCTTTGCCAAACATGTCGAGGTTGCTGAGCATTTCTATCAATTCTTTTTGGCGTACTTTGTCGAACGACTTTGGCATAGTCTGCAAAACACAGGTAAACGTCATTTTTCATTTCTATCGCCCTTTCTGATAGCATCCTAAGCATAAATATCACATTCCTTGTTCCAGTGTCCTTGCCGAAATCGCACAGTTCTTCTATTTCCGGTCTTATCCTTCTTCGTGGTTTATTCATCAGGATTAAGACAATTTTCTCTATGCCAAAATCTTTTACGGTTGTCGGCATCTCTATTACAATGACGTCTGATCCAGCTGCTTTGTTCCTATTCAGTTTGGCCATTGCAGTTTTCACTTCGGATTTAAGTATTTTCAGTCCGTCAGTATCTTTGTTTATTATCGGTTGCTCTGTCTTGTTATTGAAGAGATCTTTTATATATTCATCTCATCGCTGGAGGATTTTCTTTTTCTCTAATATAGTCGTGCCATCCTTGGATTTTATACATCCTGTTGAAGACTATGTTCTTAGTTTCTTTATTTCTTTTTGAATTTCTCCTTTATTAGTCTTGCTCATTTTGGCACATTTGTTATTGAGCCATTCCTCTTTAGCCTGACTGCCCTTGGTCCTTATTTTTTGTAGTTTCTTGTATTCAGTTCCAAGTCTTGGCATAGTTTTCCGTCTCCTTTGCATTATGTCAAGAATCTCTTCAGTCATCTACACGTTTTTTCTTCTACGTTTGATTTCCTCTGGGTCACTAGCACTTCTTCAAGTGCGTTCCATTTTTAATTTCCATTTCCCATTTGTTCTTCGTATTTCTTTCTCACACTGTCCGGTTAAGGTCATTCAGGAGCGTGTTGTATTGCAGTTTAGGTGCTACCCTAGGCTTCTTTAGTCTCTTAAGTTTCACCCTTAGTTTGCAGATAACTGGAAGATGGTCGCTTCCACAGTCGGTATTTGGATAGGTTTTGCATTGAACCACTGCGTTTCTGAATCTTTTGGTTCTGGTTATAAAATCGAATTGGCTTTCCGTGTTGCCGCCTGGGCTTCTCCATGTCCATAAACGTCTCGGATGTTTTTGAAACCAGGTGTTGGTTATCACCTGGTTATTTGCCTTGCACCATCTTTCACCCCAGTCGTTGCAGATTCCTCATCCAAAGTTGCTAGTTGTCTCCACTTTCCTTATTCAATTTAAAAACTAAGGCATTCAAATGAAACTATAAGGCATTCAATTGAAAATAATCTAATTTTTTTTTCTTATCGATATAAATTCGTATCAAATTGTATAAATTAAATTCGCAATTGCCAAAGAAAAGAGGAGTTAAAATGAATACCAAGAAAATCAAACACGTACTAAGAAACTATGTGGTACTAATATAATGATATCATAATTAAATTAGAATAAGTGATATGTAAATACATTCTTTAAACTGAATGCATTAGTTTTTAAATTAAATGTCTTGTCTTTTTATTTAAATACGCTATTAGTTAATTTGAATGCAGTAATATTTAATTTGAAAGTCTTAGTTTATAAATTGAATGGTATACAAAAAAAACAAAAAACAGTGCTACTTAGATATGTGATGTAGCGTCCGAGTCTCCTCTACTAGAATAACGCTTTCAATAAAGAATGGGATCTACGAGTTGAGGAAATTCTTTACATTAAAATATTCATTAAATTAAAAACATACGGAATAAGGCAAGAATAAAAAAATATATTTAATCTATTATAATAATATGATAAACAAATAATACCACATTATAAAAAACACAAAAGAAAATTATAAATTTAATTAATACGATCACTTAACATTATTTACACTGTTGTCCTCATCTCTAGGGCCATGCTTACGAAAGGCTGTTGTACTCTGCGGCTTTCTTCAGATGCTAGGAATTTTGAGCCGAACATTGTGTTTCGATCACTGGGGTATATAAATTTCATTCCTTGAGCGATGCCGCTTCCGGAAACCATGTACTTATCTCGTTTTAATTCAAATCTGCGCAAAGAGGTTCAAGCAGGCAGCTTGGAGGAAAAGGAATCCCACTTGGCTCGTGATGGGATTTCAAATATTACGCATTATTGGACTCAAATCTGCGCAAAGAGGTTCAAGCAGGCAGCTTGGAGGAAAAGGAATCCCACTTGGTTCGTGATGGGATTTCAAATATTACGCATTATTGGACTCAAATCTGCGTAAAGAGGTTCAAGCAGGCAGCTTGGAGGAAAAGGAATCCCACTTGGTTCGTGATGGGATTTCAAATATTACGCATTACTGGACTCAAATCTGCGCAAAGAGGTTCAAGCAGGCAGCTTGGAGGAAAAGGAATCCCACTTGGTTCGTGATGGGATTTCAAATATTACGCATTACTGGACTCAAATCTGCGCAAAGAGGTTCAAGCAGGCAGTTTCTGTTGCAAAGGGGATGGTTTGTTTTGGGGGATTCGGATGGTTTAATCATAATTTATTACCACGGAGGAGTGTTTGTAGGACCAGGAATCCCACTTGGTTTGTGACGAGATTGCAATGATAGAGGATCATTGAACTAAAATCTCCACAAAAGGGTTCATGCAGACTGCGCCTGTTGGAAAAGGGATAAGTTGTTTTTGAGGATTCAGAAGGTTTAATCATATTAGATTACCATGGAAGACATTTTAGAGGACCATGAGACCCACTTGGTCCTTAATCGCGAAGCAATAATTAAGCATCATTGGACTCAAATTTTCACAAAGAGGTTCAAGCAGGCAGATTGAAGGACCAGGAATCCCACTTGATTCGTGATGGAATTGCAATGATTAGGCATCATTGGCCTGAAATCTCCGCAGAGAGGTTCAAGTAGGCAACTTGGAGGACCAATAAGCCCACTTAATTCGTGATGGGATTGCAATGATTAAGCATCATTGGACTCAAATCTCCCCAAAGAGGTTCAAGTAGGCAACTTGGAGGATCAGAAATCCCACTTGATTCGTGATTGGATTGCAATGATTAAGCATCATTGGACTCAAATCTCCCCAAAGAGGTTCAAGTAGGCAGCTTGGAGGATCAGAAATCCCACTTGATTCGTGATTGGATTGCAATGATTAAGCATCATTGGACTCAAATCTCCCCAAAGAGGTTCAAGTAGGCAGCTTGGAGGATCAGAAATCCCACTTGATTCGTGATTGGATTGCAATGATTAAGCATCATTGGACTCAAATCTCCCAAAGAGGTTCAAGTAGGCAGCTTGGAGGATCAGAAATCCCACTTGATTCGTGATTGGATTGCAATGATTAAGCATCATTGGACTCAAATCTCCCCAAAGAGGTTCAAGTAGGCAACTTGGAGGATCAGAAATCCCACTTGATTCGTGATTGGATTGCAATGATTAAGCATCATTGGACTCAAATCTCCCCAAAGAGGTTCAAGTAGGCAGCTTGGAGGATCAGAAATCCCACTTGATTCGTGATTGGATTGCAATGATTAAGCATCATTGGACTCAAATCTCCCCAAAGAGGTTCAAGTAGGCAGCTTGGAGGATCAGAAATCCCACTTGATTCGTGATTGGATTGCAATGATTAAGCATCATTGGACTCAAATCTCCCCAAAGAGGTTCAAGTAGGCAACTTGGAGGATCAGAAATCCCACTTGATTCGTGATTGGATTGCAATGATTAAGCATCATTGGACTCAAATCTCCCCAAAGAGGTTCAAGTAGGCAGCTTGGAGGATCAGAAATCCCACTTGATTCGTGATTGGATTACAATGATTAAGCATCATTGGGCCAATTGGATTGATGTCAAGGGAACCTATAACTTCGTCTGGTTGAGAATTAGAATTTTTTGAACGAGTCTTGAAACCTTGGTCAGCTGTATAATTTCGGTCCTATTTTTAAATTTTATTTCTTCTTTCGAATTTTTTCATCTACCTTTTTAGGAGGTCTTGTAGTTTTCTTTCCGTATCGTCTATCAGCAACGTATCATCTGCGTATCTGATGTTGTTCAGATTGTGTCTTCCGATTTTGTAGGTGCTCTTCTACTGTTAATCTGGCCAGATACTTGCTTGATGATTCTTTTATACATCATTTCATGGCTCTCCACTATTTCACATTTTTCTATAGCTGTAACTATCTAAGTCTGTTCATATATATATATATATATATATATATATATATATATATTTATCAGTCCATCTATCCCTTCTTTCTGATTATCCTTATATCTATCTATTTCAGGCTTTGTTCATATTTTTCTTTCTATCTATCTATGTTTATATCTATCTATCTATCTATGTTTATATCTATCTATCTATCTATGTTTATATCTATCTATGTTTATATCTATCTATCTATCTATCTATCTCAGTCTGTTCATATCTATCTATCTAAGTCTGTTTATATCTATTTATCTATCTATTTATCTATCTATCTATCTATCTAAGTCTGTTTATATCTATCTATCTATCTATCTATCTAAGTCTGTTTATATCTATCTATCTATCTATCTATCTAAGTCTGTTTATATCTATCTATCTATCTAAGTCTGTTTATATCTATCTATCTATCTATCTATCTATCTAAGTCTGTTTATATCTATCTATCTATTTATCTATCTATCTATCTATCTATCTATCTAAGTCTGTTTATATCTATCTATCTATCTATCTATCTATGTCTGTTTATATCTATCTATCTATCTATCTATCTATGTCTGTTTATATCTATCTATCTATCTATCTATCTATCTATCTATGTCTGTTTATATCTATCTATCTATCTATCTATCTATGTCTGTTTATATCTATCTATCTATCTATCTATCTATGTCTGTTTATATCTATCTATCTATCTATCTATCTATCTATCTATGTCTGTTTATATCTATCTATCTATCTATCTATCTATCTATCTATCTATCTATGTCTGTTTATATCTATCTATCTATCTATCTATCTATGTCTGTTTATATCTATCTATCTATCTATCTATCTATCTATCTATCTATCTAAGTCTGTTTATATCTATCTATCTATCTATCTATCTATCTATCTATCTATCTAAGTCTGTTTATATCTGTCTATCTATCTATCTATCAAAGTCTGTTTATATCTATATATCTATCAATCTATCTATCTACCTATCTATCTATCTATCTATGTCTGTTTATATCTATCTATCTATCTATCGATCTATCTCATTCTATTAATTATCTAAGCCTCGTAACTAATGTTTTACCTTTTTCCCTCACTCATCATTTATTATTCGTTAAATAATTTATTCATTCTTTGCCCATGACTTTGCTTGCCTTCAGTATGTCTTGTGAATTTAAATTCTTCAAGCCCTTTTTCCATTTTATGCATTCCAGAAATTTCAGGAATATGTGCCGTATCATTCAGAACGAAAGTAATCGTGGCTCTTCACACCTTCTCGTTTATGAGCTGTTGAAATTAATGTTTGCTTCTTCATACAAAGTTTTTAAATATTTTATTCCTTCAACTCCTTCTAGGTGAGAATCCGATCATTTCAAAAGACCCTGGTAATTTCTGTATCAAATCAAAATAAAACCGGATGAATAGTTCCTTTCATTAATGTCACATCAATTGTTCCATTCAGTTTGTTAATTAAACAGCAGATAATCAATCTATATTTAAAAAACAACAGCTATCATTTGTATGAGTCAGTTTGATTGGGACGCGATATTACCGATCAATGTGAAGCTCTCTGGAAAGGGCAGCTGCCATTGTCTGTGGTTAAAACAAATCACTGACGACTTTCGAAAGTTCATATAAACAGTTTTTTTTAATACAACAAAACAAGTATTCTTGACCTACGGCTAACATCTTTTCTAATTGATATTACTCAACACAGGTTACAAAGAAAACAAAAAATTGTCGAAGAAACCCTTGTTGCAACACAATTGTATGTTACTGTAGAAGAGCTTGTAGAACTTCTATAACTAGTAGTAAAGATAACAACTGGTTGTAGGAGAATAAACTGAACCGAGACTGCCTCGCTATTGTCTCTTTCCCATAAGCATGAGAAGAGGGATATATATATATATATATATATATATATATATATATATACATGTATATTTAGTGTATCGAGGCAGCATCTATCTAATTTTATCCCTATCTTTCTATTTTTCTTGCTGCCTATCTATCTATCTATCTATCTATCTATCTATCTAATTTTATCCCTATCTATCTATTTCTTTCTTTCTTTTTTTCTTGCTGCCTATCTATCTATCTATCTATCTATCTATCTATCTAATTTTATCCCTATCTATCTATTTCTTTCTTTCTTTTTTTCTTGCTGCCTATCTATCTATCTATCTATCTATCCATCTATCTATCTATCTATCTAATTTTATCCCTATCTATCTATTTCTTTCTTTCTTTTTTCTTGCTGCCTATCTATCTATCTATCTATCCATCTATCTATCTATCTAATTTTATCCCTATCTATCTATTTCTTTCTTTCTTTTTTTCTTGCTGCCTGCCTATCTATCTATCTATCCATCTATCTATCTATCTAATTTTATCCCTATCTATCTATTTCTTTCTTTCTTTTTTCTTGCTGCCTGCCTATCTATCTATCTATCTATCTATCTATCTATCTATCTATCTATCTATCTATCTATCTATCTAATTTTATCCCTATCTATCTATTTCTTTCTTTCTTTTTTTCTTGCTGCCTATCTATCTATCTATCTATCTATCTATCTATCTATCTAATTTTATCCCTATCTATCTATCTATTTCTTTCTTTCTTTTTTTCTTGCTGCGTATCTATCTATCTATCTATCTATCTATCTATCTATCTATGTAATTTTAGCCCTATCTATCTATCTATTTATTTATTTCTTTTTTCTTGCTGCGTATCTATCTATCTATCTATCTCATTCTATTAATTATTTAAGCCTCGTAACTAATGTTTTACATCTCTCCCTCTCTCTTCTTACCTTCCTAGACCCACTCGAAAAGGTTAATTACTAAATAGCAGATTTTGCATCAACTAACACAACTGGAGTAAAGCTGTATTTTTTTATACAAACAATAACACTTTTTTTTCATTTATGAATAGTGCCTTATAAAAAATATGCTTCACTCATTTTAATTTAGAATTTATCTCTTTTTCAGTTGTTTTAGAATTGACTAAAAGCCTTTTTTGCTTCCTGTTTTCACCGTAGCTTTTTGTGCTAAAATAATTGTTTGTTCTATTTCTTCTCAAAGCCCAAAGACATTTTTGTTTTTCGAAATACTCAGTTCTTCTTATTGATCGTTCTTGTTTCGTCTTTTTCGTTTTGTTCTTCTTCTTGAACTTTTCGGCAACCATAAAATGCATTATTTTGATTGATGTGATTGTTACTGTCGTTCTCCCCACCCCTTCACCTCTGGATGGACTAGGACCAAAATTGTGATCATGACACATTCTACTCCTCCTTCTCTTCCTCCTCCTCTTTCTCTTCCTTCTCCTCCTTCTCCTCCTCCGAGATAAAACAACATGAGATTGTTTCATATTGTTTCCGTACTTTTTATCATTTTTTGTCAGCATCCCGTCTTCTTCATTAGTGTTTTTAGCAAGATTAATATTATAGAAGTTTTTAGGGGCGTAAGAAAATTAGGGAAGAAGACTAAGAAGAAGGTGAAGGAAGAGAAGAAGAAGAAGAAGATAAAGAATGTGAAGAAGAAGAAGAACGAGAAGAAGAAAAAAGATAAAAAGCGAAGAAGAATGCGAAGAAAAAGAAGAAAAACGAGAAGAAGAAAAATGAAAAGAGAAAAAGAAAAAGAAGTAGAACGAGAAGAAGGAAAAGAAGAAAAAAAGATAAAAGAGAAGAAAAATGTGAAGAAATAGAATAACAAGCACGAGAAGAATAAGAAAAAGAAAAATGGTAAAAACAGTAGAAGAAAAAGAAAAACAAGAACGAGAAGAAAAAGAAGAAAAATGGTAAAAACAGACAAAGAAAAGGAAAAAAGAAGAAAAAGAACGAGAAAAAAAAACGAGAAGAAAAAGAACGAGAAGAAAAAGAAGATAAAAGAGAAGAATAAGAATGCGAAGAAAAAAGAAGAGCGAGAAGAAGAAGAAAAATAAAATGAAGAAAAAAGAAAAAGAGAAAAAGAAAGAAAAAGAAAAACGAAAAGAAGAAAAAGAAGATGGAGGAGGCAAGGAAGAAGAAGAAGAGAAGTAGGAGAAGAAGAAGGATGAAGAAAGGAAATAAGAAAGAAGAGAAAGCTCAATAAAGTGAGAAAGCAGAAAAAGTAAAAGATGAATTAAAAACAGAAAAAGAAAAGGAAGAAATAAATAAAGAAAAATGAAGAACAGGAAAAAGAAAAAAAAAGCCCAGAAGAAAAATAATGGTAAGAAAAAGAAAAACAGTAAGAAAACGAATAAAAGGAGACAAAAACGTTGAAGAAAAAAAGGAGAAAACCGAAAAAAAGAAAATGAAAAAAAAAAAAAAAAGCAAAGAATGAATTATCTTTTGATTATTGTCCCTTTTCTTTACATTGGGTTGTCCAGAAAGTTCGTGCCGATTTTTAAGGTAAATAAAAAAAAAATATGTCAATAATTATTTATTTAACTAACTATGAACTTTCTTTCTTTCTTTCGAAGATTCTTACGATTTTAAAAACAAATTTAAAATCTAAAATGCTTAATACAAAATTTGTTTCTATTCTCAGTTTGGAAATATAATTCTCTCTATTGTATTAGGTACCTCCACTCATTTTCGATATCTGGATTTTAAAGTGAATTTTTAAAAAATAAAAATATTTTCTTGAAGCCTTTATTTTAGTTTTAATTGAAAGCTAAATGATTAAATTTGCTAGTTTCAGCAAACAAAGTATTCTGGTGTATTTCTCAGATATATTATATTGACAGGCATCTAAAAATTTTTCAATTATTCGACCATTTTTGAACGATCGACACATTTGTGATCAAAAACTAATTCTCGGATTTAAAAATCTTGAAAATTAATATATATATATATATATATATATATATATGTAAGACGTTACTTTTTAAAAATTAGCAAATTTAAAGTTAAATTAATCTGATTTGAAATAAGTATTACTTGTTTATGGCATGAAATTTCGAATAAAAGTATTTCTTAATCAGAAAGATCTGACTCGTTGACATTTTAACGAGGCAATGGCAGGTCCTGTTATCATTCAGTTTACACTGAAATATTGTGACCAAAAATGGAAGAATGTTGACCAAAAATGGCATAATCCGAGTGACCGTTTCGTAAAGGAACAACCATTGAAACACGTGACCTTTAAATGAGAAGTTTCTTATAAGTTTCCATAATTAAACAAATAAATTTCGCAGTCTAACATGAAAAAAATTAATTATTTGAAAAATCATAATTCTAAATAATTTGTATTAGGCTTTTCAATTTTCGATTTGTAAATATAGTTTTTACTTAATAAATTAATAACCGAAGACTGAGTGAGTGGAAGCAATTTTAAATCTGTTTGGAACTGTATATATCATCATAATTAGTAAAGAAAAAAATGAAATCTGGTCTGATAAAAATTCATTAATTACCGAATTTGTTTTGTCAAACTGTGATATCCTAAAATTATATTATTTATAAAATCAATTAAAAGTTTATCTAAATTAAAAATGCATTTAATTTAATTTAATGCATTTTTTATTTTACTATTCGCAGAAGATTTTCGGAATAATTGTCTGGTAATTAAAAAAAAATACATAATTTACATTTCCCGATGAGTCCTACATTTAACTAAAAAATAAGATATATAATGAATTTCTAGAAATTTAATGCAATTAATTGGAGCGGGGCGGATAACAGATAATAAAAAAATATATTTTTACCAAAATTTTCAAAAAATAATAATTGCATAAATAACTTCAGTCATTTGTGAATAAGTCCAGAATGTTTCATTAAAATCAGATAATTGTTTGTTTTTTTTTGCAAGAATTTCAAAATTAATATGTCTTTCAACACCAAAATACGACTTGCATAATATTACGTTTGCTATCTTATTAACATTATGTAACCATGGCGTGGATCGCTGACAAAAAATAAATTAATTTAACCGAAATTTCGAATGTGTGAGAAAGGATTAAAAGATTTTAAAAAGTAATGACAAATTTTAACTTTCCCCTTAACAATAACAAACATTTTTATGATAAAACTTTGCTGTTATTAAGTTTGAGCTCTTTTAACATGATGATATACTGTTTTTTCGGCAGCTGCGTGGGGGTACCTATATATATATATATATATAGAGAGAGAGAGAGAGAGAGAGAGAGAAAAGAAAGTGGAATCAGTCAGATAGGAGCAGAGATTTTAATATGTTATGTCGTTTTTTGGGTAAATGATTGAGGGTACCTGTATTATAATAAAAATATAATATAATATAGAACAAGAATAGGGTTGGTATGGATGGAATAAAAAACATTATTCTTAACAAGTGCTCAAAACAAAGTACAGACAATAATAATAATAATTATAATAATAATAATAATAATAATAATAATAATAATAATAATAATAATAATAGCACTAACCAGTCAACTTAATAAGACAGAATGTGGTTATAAAATAGGCCAAAAGAAAATAAGCCATCTATTTTACATGGATGACTTAAAGTTACATGCTAAGAATGATAATGAGCTGGAAGGTCTTCTGCAAACTGTAAAATGCTTCAGCGAAGACATTGGAATGAAATTTAATTTGAATAAATGTGCTAAAGCTACAGTTTTACGTGGATCAATACAAGAAACATCCTCAATTAGCCTAGACCCTGCTGTAACAATAAAAGAATTGAAACCAGAAGAAGCTTATAAATACCTAGGTGTAAATGAGAGCGAAAACATTCACCATAAAAAAATGAAAGAAATAGTGCGTAAAGAGTACTATAGAAGGCTACGAATGATATTAAAAACTGAATTAAATTCACAGAACAGAGTTATGGCCATTAATAGCCTTGCAATCCCAGTTGTCCAATATAGCTTTAACATCTTAAACCGGACTCTAAACGACATCAGGCGAATGGATGCTAAAACAAGAAAGCTTCTTTCTAAGCATAAGATGCATCATCCTTTGGATGATGCATCTTATGCTTAGACCGTCTATACATACCCCGTAAAGAAGACCGTCTATACATACCCGTCTATAGGTAGACCGTCTATACATACCCGTCTATAAGGTAGACCGTCTATACATACCCCGTAAAGAAGGTGGAAGAGGTCTTATTCAGCTGGAATTGTCATACAAGACAACAACTATTGGCTTACTAACATACATAGAAACAACAAAGGATTGGATGATACAATTAGTAAGGCAACATGAAGAAAGAAAGAAAAAATATTCAATAATAAAAGAAGGCAGTAAATACAAACAAGATTTACAGTTAGTAGATTCTGTAGAAAAGCAAAACAGAAGCCAAGAACCAACTATTGCGGCAAAAAATATGAAAATGAAAGCCAAAGATAAAGCTCTTGAAAAGATGAAACAGCGCTGGCAAGACAAACCTCTGCATGGCCAATATCCAGTACGTGCCAATAAATCCAATGTTGACAAAGTTAATACTCATCGATGGTTACGTGCATCTGGATTAAAGTCTGAAACTGAAGGCTTTATTCTTGCAGCACAAGACCAAAGTTTTTTCACTAGAAACTTTCAGGCAAATATTATGCATAATAATATGGATCCAAAATGCAGGTTTTGTGATAAACACCAAGAAACAATAGACCACCTAATTTCAGGCTGTTCTGTGCTTGCCCCAAACGAATATAAAAATCGCCACGATAGAGTTGGGCAATATTTACATTGGGCAATATGCAAACATTATGGAAAAGCTGTAGGCAAACACTGGTATGAACATCACCCAGCACCGGTTACAGAAACAGAAGATGTAACCATTCTATGGGATTACACCATCTACACAGACAGAAAAATTGAAGCAAACAGGCCAGACATTATTGTTAAAAACCAGAAGGAGAAAACTTGTCTATTAATTGATATGGCTTGTCCAGCGGATTGTAACATAGCAATCAAGGAATTTGAAAAACTGTCAAAATATAAAGACCTGGAAATTGAAATAGAAAAAATGTGGAAATTGAAAACAAGAGTTGTGCCAGTGATAGTAGGTGCACTTGGAATGATAAAAAATGGAACAAAGCAACACATTGAAAGAATCCCTGGAAACCCCAGCTTAAGAGATATACAAAAAATTGTCTTATTAAGTACAGCCCACACACTAAGGAAAACTTTATCTATGTAATGCTGGGGATGATAGGGAAGATAGAAAAACATGAAATGGAGCCATAACAACACGCCACTACCTGCCTTAGGTCTCCCCGCAGACTTGGTTGGTAGTGAGACCAAAGCAGAAATCGAAATATGATGAAAAATGACATAATAATAATATATGTGTGTGTATGTGTGTTTGTGATCTGGCACGTCTTAGACCTCTCGATCACAAATGACCATCAGTCTAAACGACGTTTTAATCAAGCCTATATAACACAGTTTTCGATTCATCGCAATAACCATATCTACTCTAAAATGTATCGTAATGACAATAAATGTAAACATGTTACGGAAATTAACGAAGATTGACAAAACTTGGTTATAAACAACCGACAATTTGAAATGGTTTGTTTGAACATTATTTTTTAATCGATACTCGTATTTAAGTAGACATTCTGTTTTTAATTAAACAGTATTATATATTTATATCTACGGCCTCATTATTTACGATAAATTTTTATTACGAAAATGAGTGTCATTCGGCAGGATTTGAACCTGCGACCCCTATCCACATAGGGGAAGCTACCATGTGATCTGGCACGTCTTAGACCTCTCGACCACGAATGACGAATGGTAGTTTCCCCTATGTTGGATGGGGGGCGCAGGTTCGAATCTTGCCGAATGACATACCAAATCGGTCGAGTTTCGATCCCGGCCAGAAGCAAGTGGATGTGTCTAGACACACTGATGAGCTGCGATACAGCGAAACAGGCTTGTATGTGGATGACTAATATATTATGCTCTCATTACGATTGAGCTCTCTGGAGAATAAAGTTTTAAAAACAGTTTCCACTTCTGTGATAAATGCGTGACTCTTCAGAAATGAATTGAGTTCTTTCTACTCTGCTTATATACAACACGTTAAAATTTCCCTTCACTGATTCCATGTGCCAATGGCTTAGGGAGTAGCGACTCCCCGACTGACACCAAATCGGTCGAGTTTCGATCCCGGTCAGAAGCAAGTGGATGTATCTAGCCACACTGCTGAACTGTGATACAGCGAAACAGGCTTGCATGTGGATGACTAATATATATATATATATTTCTCTTATGTCACGCTCATGGAGATAGAGACAGCATCAGTTTAGCTCATTCTCTTTACTGCCGACTAATAAAGTTGACTATCAGTTATGAAAGTTCTTGCCGTTTATATATATATATATATATATATATACACCACGGACTTTATTATAACTGGATATATATCTCTATATATAAAAGGCAATCTGTGAGTCTGTGTGTAACTATTCCCTATGCACGCCTACATTTTTTAAGCTACGCCATTCAAACTTTCTAGGGACACATATCTACAGGGAAGCCAGGTCGACACATACTTTTTGAGTTTTAAGTTCAGCAATTTTCCTTTTCGCACTTCCTGACCAATGGGGCCGATTGTTTACATTTGCTCCGTAAGATCTAAGATGGTTACTGAATTACGTCACAGAAATAAAATCACACGTGTCAAAGGCGACTGAAATATTTTTTATTGAAAAAAATTAAAAAATAAAATTAGCCTCTATATTTAATTTTTATTCCAACGTTTAAAATATTCATTTGGTCAACAAAAAAATGTGAATATTTTCCCCACTAATTTTGAAACAAAAGAAAAAAAGTGCCAATGGTTAATTTAATTATTTAAGTCTTTTTTTTTTCATATTTCATACTAAAGAAAATAAAAAACATAATGCTTTAACAAAATAAATTATTTTTATTTTTATGTTAAATTCATTTCGTCAACAAAAAATGCAAATATTTTCTACGTAATTTTGAAACAAAAACAAACGCAATGTTGTTTACCAATACGTGCGGCACGTGAAGCAGAAATACTGGAAGAGCGACATTCCCGACGTGTCGGTGACGCAACTGCGACACGTAAAATGTTCTGAGTTGCACGGGAAACGCCGGGCTATGATGCTAGTTATATATATATATATATATATATATATATATATATATATATATATATATATATACACGAAAAAAATCGCAAGATCGCCAAGACCTACCGCGGTTTCGCACTGACGAGCCGTTGTGCGAAACCGCGGTAGGTCTTGGCGATCTTGCGATTTTTTTCGTGTGTTTTTGCTCTGCGTGACTGCCTCTTTGTTAACCCTTTTTGGTTAGTTTAGTATCGAGCACTTTTCTTTCTTTGTGGTTCGTTCCGTTTGAGGGTTTTTTTTTCTTTGCTGTGAAGAACTGTATGTATTGTCGGTCCTACGCAGTTTTCTTTTTTTCCCCTTTTTGTCCAAAGCTCTATAGCCGAGGACAATAACGGAGTTAGATTCTGCTGGTTATTCGTGGTCTTTAAAAATTACTTGTGTAACATTTTAAGATTTGAATACGTACAGAGTCGATTTTATTATTATTATATATATATATATATATATATATATATATATGCTGTATATTATAATAAAGTCCTATGTGTATTTATACCGGAGAACTTGGAATTCAATTATATTGTAGAACGTTTGAATATTTATCATTTGGAAATGATTTATTTCCACGGCCTAAGTTTCAACTTTTCGGTATCTTTAGGCGATTTGCAATAACCTTATGTAGACTTATGATTATGCCATCTAACTTTAAAACCAAATAATGTTTGGTTCAACCAACCGTTTAATTTAGAAATTAAAACCAAAGTAGGACAATTATTTTTAAAACTATTCAATAAACACTTTCTATTAAATCTCAGAATTAAACAACATTTTCAATGGGAATTCAATCAAAGTAAGTTATAGCTGTACTAGTTATTTAGAAAATTATATTTAAAAAAACGCAAAAAACATAAATAAAAAAGTACAAAACATCATCAACAAAGAATGTAATTATAGTGAGAAAAATAAGTGTCCACTTAACGGACTTTTTAATACTAAAGGGGTCATTTACTAAGGAAAGGTCAGTCAGTTAAGTGCCATACGTGATACACGCTTGGGCGATCATGTCTCGAAAGAGACATGACTGACTGGGCAGAATATTATCTCGCAGTAGGTTGCCATTGCTTTCTGCGGTAGACTGGTTGCCGACCAAGGCTATAGAACCCAATGTGTCCTGTTATTTGACTCATAGCTAGAGGGAGAAGAGATGTATTATATTATTACGTAGTAATTAGTGGGGGATCAGTTTATTACTTCATAGCAATAGAAAACCGATCCCCCACTTTATGACTAGTAGAAGCCTTAATCATGATTCCAACTATTATATTCAGTCAGTCAGTTAAGTGCCATACGTGATACACGCTTGGGCGATCATGTCTCGAAAAATATATGACTGACTGGGCAGAATATTATCCCGCAGTAGGTTGCCATTGCTTTCTGCGGTAGACTGGTTGCCAGCCAAGGCTATAGAACCCAATCTGTCCTGTTATTTAACCCATAACTGGAAGGAAGAGACGGATTAATACCTTTTTCAAGGGTATTTGCGCTCAAGTGAATGCAAGGAAGGTACGTGAAAAAAATTATCAAAGTAAAACATATTTAGGATAACCAAAGACACTTTTAATGTTACATGGAATAATCATATGTCTACATTTAAACTGGAAACCCTCAAACTGGCTAAGCAAGTGTGGAAATTAGAATCGAAATATGGAAAAGACCCTAATATCACTTCGAGCATAGTAAAAATAGCCAAGGCTTACAACGATGGTGAAGTAAGCAGATGATGCAAGGAAGAAAAACTGGCTATTATGTTGCTTCCAGAAATAGATAAATTATTAAATAAAAGGACGGAAATTATGTCGAAGTGAAATCAGACCCATAATTACCAACTAGGATCATAGAATTATAGATGAAGATCCTTAAATAACTCCTTCCTAATTTTGAAAATGTTTATTTTGTTTAAAAATTCCAATCGCGCGTTCAGAAAACAATCACTGTTCGAGCGCTTATAAAACGGTAAAAAAGTCATTTACAAATTAAATATATATATATATATATATATATATATATATATATATATATATATATATATTGGCAGTATAGCCCGGTGTTGCTTCGGGTGTAATGAAAAGCTTTAAAACTAATCCATGGTCCTGGAGCTCAGACTCTTTGGACATTGGCACGAAAGACTAAAAAGCAATAGTTGTTTCCAGTTAAAGCGAAACCGTAGACTTAAAGAAAAATAAATGGATGTAAGTCTAATTTTGATTTTCTGGTATCGATATCAAATAAGTTTTTTTCGTCGTAAACTAAATTTTGAAGGCTAAATAAGTCCACTGAGTAAATGGTATCATGGCTGAGACTAAGAACTACAGTTATACCTATTTAGAGCCAAACCCGAAGCAAAAACTAAAATAAAAGGGCAGAAAAAATACATATATATATATATATATATAAGACAAGATATTTGTGTGTGTGTCTGTTTATCTGCCTGTATGTCTGTATTTTTTCTGCCCTTTTATTTTAGTTTTTGCTTCGGGTTTGGCTCTAATAGTGCAAAAAATCAATAATATATATATATATATATATATATATATGATTGATTTTCTGCACTATTGTAAGAACTGCAACCTTGAAACTTCTGAATATCGTTTCTTATCTCTTTGTCTATGAGTGTATCAAATTTGATTAAAATCGGACCACTCCTTCTATAACCCGATTTTTTCGATTATCGATTTTCGATATTTATCGGGGGTACCTCGACACAAAACTTAGCTAAGAACACTAGCAGACGCTTATAGTACAACTGTGTAAATTTTCATGAAAATCAGTTCAGTCGTTTCGGAGTCTATAGGTAACGGACACACACACACACAGACACACAGACAAAGTTCCATTTATATATATATATATATGAGTGAGGTCATGCTGTCAACAATTACGGCGAAATATGTATATCGATATGCCATCGAAAATGACGGCAACATACATATTGAGTACTGAGTATCTAAAATTATGATATAAGAAAGAACAAAAGAAAATAATTCAACCTTCCTGAGCGTGATAGGAAGGAAATACAACGAACGGAAAACGGCCTGTATTATAGTAGAGAGTATATATATATATATATATATATATATATATATATAGAGAGAGAGAGAGAGAGAGAGATACAGATATGTAGAAATAGGTATGTATTCTTTACTATTCGATGACAATTAATTATTACTAAATTACTCTATGAGCGTGACAGGAGGAATATATAAATATATATATATATATATATATATATATATATATATATATATATATATCGATGCGTGTAAACAATATTTATGTTGGTCACACTACAAACTCACTCTCACGACGCTTGAAACTACATTTAAACGACAATTTCGACACCTTTAGACATCTAAAACAACATTCTAGGGCACATACACAATTCCGTGAAATCCTCGTCGAAAACACAACCATACTTAAACACGAAAACAATAAACAAAATCTAAAACTACTCGAAGCCATATACATAAAACAGTTGAAACCTAACCTGAACCAAATTAACTACGAAATCTCCACACACATTCTCAAATGCCTATAAAAGATAACAGAAGCGATTGGTTATCCCAATGGCTTTCCATACTTAATACTTCTCGCCCCGACTCTCGTGTGGTCATGTGAGACGCCACAAGCTGTAGTGCGATTTTCGCTTCCAGCATGCACGCATGTGTTTGCCAATCTTCCATAGAAACAAAATAGACGACTACTACTATCATACGTCCCCGAACTGCCCGTTACAACCAACACCATGTTCATCTTTGATAATGGCTGATGTAAGCCGAAAGCTCAAAAAGGAAAGGGTTAAATAAAAACATGTATCAATATAGTGATTTTCTTTCCTCTTTCAACGATAATGCTATTAAGTTTATCAGACGAATCAGACGATATGAAAAAAATTAACTTAAAATAAATTGACAAAACTTGTCTATATTATTTAATGAAACATGCATCAATATATATATATATATATATATATATATATATATATATATATATATATATATACACAATCTCGTGTGGTCATGTGAAACGCTACAAGCTCTAGTGCGATTTTTGCTTCCAGCATGCACGTACGTGTTTGCCAATTTTCCACACAAACAAAATAGACGATTATTACTATCGTTCGTTCGCGAACAGCAGGTTACAACAAACACTATTTTTATCTTTTCCCCTTCAAGTAATGGCTATATCTTGGGTTTATAGCCTTATAATTTCCTTCAAATAACGGTTTTATACTGGATTCATCACCGCTTTATCGCCTTGATTTTTCCCTTCGATTAACGGCTTAATCATGGCATTATCGTCTTCCTGTTTTGTGTGACGGCTTTATAGTGGCTATTTCGCTTTTCTTTTTCCGATCGAATAATGGCTTTATCGTGGCTTTATAACCTTGCCTTTTCCCTTCGAATAACTGTTTTATCCTGGCTTTATGGTTTAGCATTTTCCCTACGAGTAACGGCTTTATCGTGGTTTTTTCGTGGCTAGTATTTTCCCTTTAGGTGATGGTTTTATCGGGCTTATCACTTTGCTGCTTCTTTTTGAGTAACGGTTAGGTCATGGTTGTATCACCTTACTGTTTCCATTCGAAATTATGTCTTCAGCTTGGCTTCAGCGTCTTACGTTTTCCCTTCGAATAACGGCTTTACCGTGACGTTAAGGCCTCACTTCTTCACTTCGAGTAACGGCTGTATCGTGAGGTTAAGGCCTCCTTCTTCACTTCGGTAACGGCTGTATCGTGACTTTAAGGCCTCACTTCTTCACTTCGAGTAACGGCTGTATCGTGACTTTAAGGCCTCCACTTCTTCACTTCGAGTAACGGCTGTATCGATGACGTTAAGGCCTCACTTCTTCACTTCGAGTAACAGCTGTATCGTGACGTTAAGGCATCACTTCTTCACTTCGAGTAACGGCTGTATCGTGACGTTAAGGCCTCACTTCTTCACTTCGAGTAACGGCTGTATCGTGACGTTAAGGCCTCACTTCTTCACTTCGTGTAACAGCTATATCGTGACGTTAAGGCCTCACTTCGAGTAACGGCTGTATCGTGACGTTAGGCCTCACTTCGAGTAACGGCTGTATGTCGTGACGTTAAGGCCTCACTTCGAGTAACGGTTGTATCGTGAGGTTAAGGCCTCACTTCTTCACTTCGTGTAACGGCTATATCGTGACGTTAAGGCCTCACTTCGAGTAACGGCTGTATCGTGACGTTAAGGCCTCACTTCGAGTAACGGCTGTATCATGACGTTAAGGCCTCACTTCGTGTAACGGCTGTATCGTGACGTTAAGGCCTCACTTCGAGTAACGGTTGTATCGTGAAGTTGCAGGCCTCACTTCTTCACTTCGAGTAACGGCTATATCGTGACGTTAAGGCCTTACTTCGAGTAACGGCTGTATCGTGACGTTAAGGCCTCACTTCGAGTAACGGTTGTATCGTGGGGTTAAGGCCTCACTTCGAGTAACGGTTGTATCGTGAGGTTAAGGCCGCACTTCTTCATTTCGTGTAACGGCTGTATCGCGACGTTAAGGCCTCACTTCGAGTAACGGTTGTATCGTGAGGTTAAGGCCTCACTTCTTCACTTCGTGTAACGGCTGTATCGTGACGTTAAGGCCTCACTTGAGAGTAACAGTTGTATCGTGAGGTTAAGGCCTCACTTCGAGTAACGGTTGTATCGTAGAGTTAAGGCGCACTTCTTCATTTCGTGTAACAGCTGTATCGCGACGTTAAGGCCTCACTTCGAGTAACGGTTGTATCGTGAGTTAAGGCCTCACTTCTTCACTTCGTGTAACGGCTGTCGTGACGTTAAGGCCTCACTTCGAGTAACGGTTGTATCGTGAGGGTTAGGCCTCACTTCGAGTAACGGTTGTATCGTGAGGTTAAGGCCTTACTTCTTCACTTCGTGTAACGGCTGTATCGTGACGTTAAGGCCTCACTTCGAGTAACGGTTGTATCGTGAGGTTGGGCCTCATATACCACTTCGTGTAACGGCTGTGTATCGTGACGTTAAGGCCTCACTTCGAAGGTAACGGTTGTATCGTGAGGGTTAAGGCCTCACTTCGGGTAACGGTTGTATCGTAGAGTTGGGCCTCACTTCTTCACTTCGAGTAACGGCTGTATCGTGACGTTAGGGCCTCACTTCTTTACTTCGAGTAACGGTTGTATCGTGAGGTTAAGGCCTCACCGAGTAACGGTTGTATCGTGGTTAAGGCCTCACTTCTTCACTTCGAGTAACGGCTGTATCGTGACGTTAAGGCCTCACTTCTTTACTTCTGAGTAACGGTTGTATCGTGAGGTTAGGGCCTCACTTCGAGTAACGGTTGTATCGTGAGGTTAAGGCCTCACTTCTTCACTTCGAGTAACGGCTGTATCGTGACGTTAAGGCCTCACTTCTTTACTTCGAGTAACGAAGATTTGTATCGTGAGGTTAAGGCCGCACTTCTTCATTTCGTGTAACGGCTGTATCGTGACGTTAAGGCCTCACTTCAAGTAACGGTTGTATCGTGTCTTTATCGCTTTGTTTCCCTTCTTCGAGTAAACGATTTATTGTGGTTTTTACCGCCTTGCATTTTCTTTTCGAGTAACTACTTTTATACGGCTTCATCACTTTTCTTTTCTTCATTTGCGTAACGGCTTTATTTTGGCTCTTTCCCCTTGCTTGTTGTATAGTGAAGAATATCTATTTTTATGGAGGTTGCTATCTTCTAGCGGGACCACTGAGATAAAGAAATGAAGGAAAATGAAAAGAAAAATATCAAATATTAATGGAAGGATCTGCAATTTAATCGATCCGTTTCTGGCATCCCTACTTCAGCCACTTTCACATCGACGTGACGTTGCTTCTTACTGAATGTAATAGTTGGAAACATGATTAAGGCATCTACTGAGCATAAAGTGGGGGATCAGTTTTCTATTGTTATGAAGTAATAAACTGATCCCTCACTAATTACTACTTAATAACATAATACATCTCTTCTCCCTCCAGTTATGGTTTAAATAATAGGACAGATTGGGTTCTATAGCCTTGGCTGGCAACCAGTCTACCGCAGAAAGCAATGGCAACCTACTGCGGGATAATCATATGCCTAGTCAGTCATGTCTCTTTCGAGACATGATCGCCCAAGCGTGTATTACGTATGGCATTTAACTGACTGACTAGGTTGGTAGGGCGTGCGTTGTGGCCTAGTAGATATCGGCTTGGAACAAGAAATTGGCGAGCCGAGTTCGAATTTCAGCGAAATTCGTTGCATTCAATTACACTCAAATACTGTTGGGAAAGTTATTAATCCATCTCTTCTTCCTCCAGCTATGGGTTAAATACCAGAAGAGATCGGGTTCTATAGGCTTAGTTGGCCACCAGTCTAGCGCCGAAAGTAACGGCAACATACTGCGGAAAAATCTACCCAGTCATCTAATCTCTTTTGAGACATGATTGCCCAAACGTGTGTGGCATTAATTGACCGACTCTCTAGACTGCTCACTAGGTCACACTTCTTTTTACAGTGCACTAGCTAGATACGACATTCTCTTCTACTGTACCCCTTTTTTCTTTGCACATCTTGCACGTGAGTCATTTTTCCGTTTTCTTGTTTCCCTAAACAGAAAGCGACATATTTTGTGTTTTTCTTTATCGTCTGCCTGGGCATCTGAGACAAAGTAGAAAAAAAGGGACAATTTTGTGACGGCGTGTTCATATCCCATGCGTACAAGCGGTATATTTTGAAAATAAAATCTGAAGCATAGATTAGCAATTAAATTATTTTCAGAATTTGGTCTTAACAATAAGAATTAATGAAGGCGTGTTTCAATTTTAAAATTCCATTAACATTAAAAGACATGATTCAATTTTTTATTATTTTTGAATATCACGTTTTCTTTTATATGGATGACAAATGGAAGCCGATTTTTATTCATTCAATTCGTTTTCTCTTATAACGATTGCAACCCGTAAGCTTTTTACACAAGAAGAAATAAGAAAAATATAAAAAACTATGTAACTGTTGATATCTAAACTTATTTATAAAAAGAACTTTGTCTCTGTGTGTCTGTGTGTCCCCGTTACTCCGAAAAGTTTGAACCGGTTTTCTTGAAAATTTACACAGTTGTACTATAAGCGTCTGCGAGTATTCTTAGCTAGATTTTGTGTCGAGGTACCCCAGATAAATATCGAAAATCGATAATCAAAATAATCAGGTTATAGAAGGAGTGGTCCGATTTTAATCAAATTTGATACACTCATAGACAAAGACATAAGAAACGATATCCAGGAGTTTCATGGTTGCAGTTCTTACAATAGTGCAGAAAATCGATAATTATATATATATATATATATATATATATATATATATATATATATATATATAAAAGGCATGATGTTTGTATGTGTGTCTGTTTATCTGCCTGTATGTCTGTAGTTTTTTCAGCCTTTTTATTTTAGTTTTTGCTTCGGGTTTAGCTCTAAGCAGGTATAATTGTATAATCCCACTTACTCAGAGTACTTATTTAGCCTTCAACATGCAGTTTACGACTTATTTGATATCGATACCAGGAAATCAAAATTTGACTTACATCCATTCATTTTTCTTTCAGTCTACGGTTTCGCTTTAACTGGAAACAACTATCGGGGGTATCTCGACACAAAACCTAGCTAACCGCGCTCGCAGAAAATTAGAAAGTTTAGAGTATCAAGAGTTGTAGAAAATGTTCGTAGTAGTAATGTATGTATTTACAATGTCCGCAGTAGTTTAGAGTTCTAGGTTGTATAGTAGCAGAATGTAAAGTCTTTGTTCCTTCCTCTTTTTAGTAGGTCGCAACACGTTGAGAAAAATAGAAAGCAAAACAAAGAAGTACTTAACGCGTCCATTTGTGCTCACTGGCGGTGTAGAGTGAAAAGGAAGAAAAAGAAATTGGAAGAACAGGTCGAATGAATCTGTGATGTGCCCTGCGTCCGGGTCGGTTTCTTGAATTTTCTTTCATTACATTACCACGAGGTCGTCAGCTAACCACTCCCATGTCGACTGACTTTTGACAGGTTAGCGTTGTGGTTTAAATTGTCAAAATTCTCATGATACCGGCTCCAGCGAAATTTTTCACGTTTAGGCGTGAAAATACGTCATTGCAGTTTTTAATCCAATCAGGATTCAGAATTTTCGCACTGACTTGTGAATTTTTCTTCGTTGGGTCTTTGCCCAATGCTTTTAGTTCTTAATTTCTCATCCTTACAGTGTTTTCCGACTAAACAGTCAGTTTAGGTGCCATACGTGATACACGCTTGGGCGATCATGTCTCGAAAGAGACATGACTGACTGGGCAGAACATTATCCCGCAGTAGGTTGCCATTGCTTTCTGCGGTAGACTGGTTGCCGACCAAGGCTATAGAACCCAATCTGTCCTGTTATTTAACCCATAACTGGGAGGATGAGACGGATTAATACCTTTCCCAAGGGTATTTGCGCGTAAGTGAATACAATGGATTCAGCTGGAATTTGAACTCGGCTCCCCGGTTTCTCGTTCCGAGCCGATATCCACTGTACCACAACGTAGGGACGGAAATTGACTGGCAAAAGACATTCTTTTTCATTCATTTTCAAATTGCTTTCACTTTTTCTTAATTAAAAATATCGTACAACAAAGAACTTACTAAAATTAAATCCCATCTTACGTAGCTTCTATGTGCCCTGTCTCTTCAGGATGTAGGCGATTATGGTTCTCCACGTCGCCCTATCTCTTGTGGCTCTTAGTTTGTTTTCTCCTGTTACACCTCGCAACCCCCGTTCCGTCATCCACCTTATCAGGCCCTGCATATATGTTATCCGCTGCTTTCCTTCTGTCTCTCTTTCCTTCTATCTGGCCTGTCAGTATCAGGTTCTCCAAGCTTTCCTTCCTCATTGCGTGTCCCAGGAACTTCAGTTGTCTCTTCCTGATGCTCAGTATTAATTTCCTTTTCGTTGCCATTCTTTCAAACACCTCATCGTTGCTTTTCAATCCACGATATCCGCAGCATCCTTCTGTAGAACCACATTTCCGCTGCTTCAAGTTTTGTCCTCATTTTCGATAATATTATCCAGCATTCACTGCCGTATTGAAGAACTGACATCACATAGCAATCTAGCACTTTTTTCTTTGTTTCTAGTGAAAGTTTCCTGTCTCTTAATCCTCTTCTCAGCTCCTGGAATGCATCCTTGTGCTTTTGGATCTCAGGAATAGAAATGTATAGAAACTGTTGTGACCACAAAGTGAGAGGTCAGTTTATATATTGATTGTAATATGGAACTGCTCCCCTCTACTTTATATCCGGTATGCTTCTGTCGAACCACATTTCAGTTGCTTCCATTTTTTCCTTTATCTTTGATGATATTGTCCAGCATTCCCTGCCATATTGAAGAACTGACATCACATAACAATCTAGCACTCTTTTCTTTGTTTCTTGTGAAATTTTCCTGTGTCTTAATACTTTACTCAGCTTCTGGAACGCGTTCTTTGCCATGCTAATTCGCCTTTGGATTGCTGTGTCACACTTTCCATCTCCTGTTAGAACACTTCCTAGGTATTTAAATTTTTGTACTAGCTTGATTCTGGTATCCCCCACCTGTATTTGGCATTTTGGGTTGCTCTTTTTGCTGATGACCATGCACTCAGTTTTCTTAAAGTTTATTTGTAGTCTTTTTTTTTTGTCACTCTAATTATTCAGAAGAAATTTCTTTTGAATCGACAACATTTTATCATCTCTTGATTTTTTTAAAAAATCATATCACCCCAAGCAAGGCGGTAACGCCACTGATGTGCAGGGGGCTACATAAGAGTGAGAAGATTAGAAAACAGAAAACCGGAAACCGCATCCTAAACAGGAAACAAGGGATGAGCCTCTTCACATGTTCAATAGATGTGTGTGGAGTGTGAACCGGGCGATAGTTTAGTCTATCTACTCCAATTGAAAAAAATTAAAAATTAAAAAAAAACAGTCAGAAGATTAGAAAAGAGAAAACCGGAAACCGCATCCTAAACAGGAAACAAGGGATGAGCCTCTTCACCTGTTCAATAGATGTGGGTGGAGTGTGAACTGGGCGATAGAAAAGAAAATACATTCTCTGTTATGAATTGATTCCTGGCAAAGAAAAACATTTACAAATATATACACATTTAAATGAGAGTTATTCTTATAGGTCTCTTCAAAAACCTTTCACCGTTAGTTCAAGTAAGTGGCTGTTATTCGATCGGAAAATGAAACCGGTGATGACTCAGCGGTTTCATTGTTTCGTTCACTTTTCACCGGTTTGACTTGTTTCGTTCACTTTTGCGCTAACAGCTGACATGACGACTAGTCATTTTCCTCTCGCCGACATACCTACCCAGTTACTTATGTGTCGAGTAGGGGCCCAAATCATCCCTCTCAGTTGCGTCTCTGTCCTCGAAGACAGACTGCGGCTCAGCTGTAGCTCCGTCCGCGAGAACAGGGTTGCAACTGAGAAAAATTACACTGAGTAGATGCCCGGTCCCGGGGAACAGTGTCCCGCGGCCGCGCCACCCAACTGCAACAGGTGGACCAGGTGCTCATCACAGAGGCCAGCTCAACCGGCGGTTGAGGAGACTGGGGAATTTTTGTTCCTCTGCCCGTCCGTACGCGGTCCGATCCCCACCTTAAAAAAGATCTTGGGTCACATCTCGCTCCAGTGGGGGAGTAGGGTAAATATCCTTATCTACACATATTTTCATGGCAATTATTCTAGTGAGCTTTCCACCCTGCTACCTTTGCTGCAATGAATTTAAGTCTACTACTAGACTGGCGGTGGATATTGGCTCGGAACGAGAAATCGGAGTGCTGAGTTCGAATTCCAGTTAAATTCGTTGCTTTCAATTACTTGTAAATACTCCTGCGAAAGGTATTAATCTGTCTTTTCCTTCCAACTATGGGTTAAATAACAGGACTGATTGGGTTCTATAGCCTTGGTTAGTAACGAGACTATCGCAAAACGTAATGACAAAGTCAGTCAGTTAAGTGTCATACGTGTTACACTCTTGGGCAATAATGACTAAAAAAAAAAAGACATGACTGACTGGGCAGAAGATTATCTCGCAGTAGGATGTCATTACTTTCTGTGGTTGACTGGTTTCCAGCCAAGGTTATAGAACCCAATATGTCCTGTTATTTAACTCATAACTGGAGAAAACAGGCGGATTTGTGGCCGCCTTCCTCACCCGATTGGAACCCCCTTGACTATTTCCTCTGGGGGTGTGATCGAGGCTAAGACCAACAAGCACGCCCACAATAACTCTCTGAAAGCTGTCATCGTGGAGGCGTTCGCCGCTACGGACAAAGACATGGTCACCAAAGCGTGTAATTAATTTCGTGCCCGCCTTGAGATAGTCATCGCCGCCGCCGGCGGTTACTTACTAAATTGTTTTTCAATGTAACTCTAACTGTTGCTAAATAAACTGTCGGGTCACTGCATATTCAACTTTTGTTTCTGTTGTCCATTTCGTTTTCTTTTTGTCAAGTGTTGGATTGTTTTGAAACTCTCTCTCTTTATATATATATATAATTCAGGTGAAGAGGACTCAAGGTTTTACTATTTTGAGTGCCCCGGCATTTATTTTATTATGAACAGTGCTCAGTATGATAAATATTATAGAGCTTAATATAATTATATAGTTATGAATTAATTGTACCTTGCGACACGGAAATTTCTATGTTTCGAGATAGATTCTCATCATCAGGCAATGTTTGATGTTAGTTGTACAGATGATTTACATTTACTGTACAACCAACTTCAGGCATTGCCTGATGAAGAGAATCTATCTCAAAACATAGAAATTTTCGTGTCGCAATGGACAATCAATTCATATATATATATAAATATATATATATATATATATATATATATATATATATATATTGTCATCTGCAGACAGATCTGTTTCGCCGTATTACAGCTCATCAGTACTGTTAGACTCCGATTGCTTTTTTACCGAGGTTTGAAACCCGACCGAAATGGCGTCAGTCAGGCGACTCTACCCCTGGGCTATGGGCGTTCGGTTGAAGTAGGCAGACTTTTTTGCACATATCATTATACGCGCCCAATAGCTAGAGCGCTCTAATTCATTTCACTGAATGAGCGATGCGTACATGCCAGAGTAGCTACTGTTTATATGGATACTGAGGTCAACACAGAGTGGCATCAGCCTGTTTCAAGCAACAGTCAAACCCACCGCTGAAAATTTGCATGGACAAATATGCAAATATTATCTTTGTGACTCACTTAAATGACACTACAGGCCTTTGTTCTCATGCTATACTTCGACCATTTACATTTTCCCTTCTAAATTTTAAACAGCTCAGTGAACAGACATTTGCTGGTTGAGCTACGCGTCAAACAATGGATTTTCATAGAAAAGTTCGTTTATAATCTTTCGTCTACCCCACTAAGTTTTCAAACGGGAGATAGCAACTGACGAAAGAAGCACTGAAAAACGCGTTAGCGACACTCAGGTGGCAGTAACGGATTCGTCTCCCGGATCCCTAGCGCCGAGAGAGACCAGTTCATCCACTGGGCTCACCCAGCGTGAACAGACGACAAAACTCCAAACAGATAGCTAAAAGCTGCACAGTTTGACATTGAAAGATGTAAATGGGAGGAATGATTGCGGTTGTTGACACGCGTGTCATGCGATAATAAACCAGAAATAGACCCCTACAGTTAGTGATACCGAAAGGCATTGATCATCGCGAAATGTCTTAACTGTTTCTGACACATGAAATAAGGATCATTATTATCTGAGATTCTCATTTTCTCTTAGGAATCTTACGCTGGCAATGGTAGGTTAGTCCTGGGTGTGATGTTAAACTACATCCGGCAGCAAAGCCAGTGATTGGGACGTTGGAGGTTTTGTTGAGCATGGAAACTGTTGTTCCCAGGCCCACCCTAACCAGGAATGGTAGCATCTTTTAGCTATCTGCAGATAATGACCACACCCAATCTTATTTATTTATTTCATGTCTTTCTTCCTTTTTTTCTTTCTTTTTTGCCCCTGACAGGAAGTAGTGTATTTTCCCTTTCTTTTTTCAGGTGATCAAAAAAAAAAAAAAACAGTCCCTTATTTATGAGGTATTGTCAAGAGACGTTAACCATTTATCTATCTATTTATATACTAGAAGTATAGACCGGCGTTGCTCGTGTGTAATGAAAGCTTTAAAACTAATCCATGGTCCTGGAGCTCAGACTCTTTGGACGTTGGCACGAAAGACTAAAAAGCAGTATTTGTTTCCAGTTAAAGCGAAACCGTAGACTGAAAGAAAAATGAATGGATGTAAGTCAAATTTTGATTTCCTGGTATCGATATCAAATACGTTTTTTTCGTCCTAAACTGAATTTTGAAGGCTAAATAAGTCCTCTAAGTAAATGGTATCATGGCTGAGACTAAGAACTACAATTATACCTACTTAAAGCCAAATCTGAAACAAAAACTAAAATAAAAGGGCAGAAAAAATACAGACATACAGGCAGATAAACAGACACACACAAACATCTTGCCTTATATATATATTATCAATTTTCTGCACAATTGTAAGAACTGCAACCTTGAAACTTCTGAATATCGTTTCTTATGTATTTGTCTATGAGTGTATCAAATTTGATTAAAATCGGACCACTCCTTCTATAACTCGATTTTTTCGATTATCGATTTTCGATATTTATCGAGGGTACCTCACCTTAACTCATAGCTAAGAACATTCGCAGATGCTTATAGTACAACTGTGTAACTTTTCAAGAAAATCGGTTCAGCCGTTTCGGAGTCTATAGATAACGAACAGACACACACACACACACACACACAAAGTTCCATTTATAAATAAGTTTAGATTTATTTTTTTGAAACCAAGTAGTATCTTTTCCTCTTTCCACGTGATCAAAACTGACTAGTCTATTACTTATGAGGTCCTGGAAGTAGTCGCTAAACACTTCTACCTTTCATTCTTTCTCGTTTTCTCTTTCATTTTCTCACAGAAACCGCGTAGCGTCTTAACCCTCTTTCCACGTGATCAAAGGAGAATGGTCCTTTATTTATCCGTAACTGTTGTGTGAACTAACGAAGTGGGGAGCAGTTTTAATAAGTTAAAGAACGTCTTTCTCATCTATTAATTTGTCCCAAATATTAAAAAAAAATGCGAATAAATATTATTATAAAAAAAATAAATCAAAACTGACGTTTTCTTTTTTCGAGACAAGGCCAGCGAGCCACACATATTAGTTGGGAATATGTATTATTCGACCCTGCGTACATAGCATAGCGGGTCTTAGCTGTAAAGGTCATAAATGAAAAAATTAATTCGAACAACAACTGACAGAGCGTTGTGGAGAGCTATGATCGCTAAATTTCTGAAAATGCAAGCTACACAGAAAAATATTTACAAGAATAGTTTTAATTCTGTTCTGCGGCCACGTGACCCCATACACCTGACCATTTAACTCCAGAACATGTGAAGGCATAAATTCAGGTTCATTTGGGTTCTATTAGGTTGTCCCAAAAGTTCGTAAAGACTTGCAAAAAATTGAAATTTTACTCGCCAAGTAAACTAAGGTTACCAGAAAACACTTGCAAAAGATTGAAATTTTACTCGCAAAAACAACAAACATTATTGCTCCAAAATAAAGACCATTATTTTCCAAGACTTTCTGCCATCGATCCGCAAGCTTTCGGATCTGGTCAAAGTACCATTCAGCCGGCTCCGAGTCAAAGAATTCTTGACACGCTTCCTCGACTTCAGAAAGTGTTGCAGTGAGCGGAAAAGGCCGTAATCTGATGGAGCACAGTCAGAACTGTAGGCTGGATGTGGCAGAACCTCAACGCCGTCCAGCTCTTCAAACTTATCTTTAGTCTTCCTGGCGGTGTGTGGCTTGACATTGTCCTGCTGCATCAAAGTGCACTTTCGGTTGATCAGAGCCGGGTACATTTGCTTCAATTTTTCGTAGACCCGCTTAAGTTGCTGACAGTAAAGTTCGGCACTGATGGCACGCTCATTCGGAACCAACTCAAAATGCACGATTCCTTCAAAGTTCCACCAAACGCACAACATGACTTTATTGCCGAATCGATCTTGTTTTGGAACCGACGGTGTCTCTTGCCCTTTCTGAATCCATCGCTTGTCTCGATTGTGCTGGACCAGATAGACCTATTTCGCAAGTGTTACGAACTTTTGGGACAACCTAACATTAAAATTCCCACACTGGCTTCTTAAAACTATCAAATTTGCTAAGTGAGTATCTAGTATTAACGGTGTGTTATGGTCCCGGCTATGGGCAAAGAGTTAACCCTCCAAACAGGGATCATAACACAATGAAAGCATAAATACAGACTTTTATGAAATATATTCATAAAAGTTTTGAAGAGAAAATATTATCAACGGGAATGGTTTTGGAAAAAAAAATTATCAACAAGAATGTTTTTAAGGAAAAATGTTACAAACAAGAATGTTTTTGAAGGAAAAATGTTACCAACAAGAATGTTTTTGAAGGAAAAAATATTACCAACAAGAATGTTTTTGAAGGAAAAATGTTACCAACAAGAATGTATTTGAAGGTAAAAATGTTAAAACAAAAATACGTTTTTGACTCTGAAGCGCTGTTAAAATATTCAATATAGACGCGAGGCTCCAAACATCCAATCAACAATAGACTCGGGTGGGGGCGGGGGATGCATAAACAGCCTTATGGACGCTATTGTTCGAAAGGGAACAGATGAAGAATTTTGAGGATGTCTGTCAACTTCTGAGATGAAGAACACGTAAAATCAAATCTGACGAATGTCGTCATCTTTGTTGTGATAGTTTCAGCGTTTATAGCCGTTGTAGCCTCTGGATGTTTCGAACCGAACGGAGTATGATTAATTTCATTCCATTGTTTTTGCTTAAGGGCTAGCGCACGTCAGGTAATTATTCCTGGTTAATTAATTATGCTTCTGCTGGTTTCAATGTAAGGCTGCTGAATTCTACCACGACGTGATTGTCCCCCTGGGATAAATACCTTGTGGATGGAAACTTAAAAGGAACTTAGTTCCCTGTTGATTGGGAGTTATTTCCAGAGCATTTTCAAATAAACTTTCTCGGTTGTTTCACTGTCCTTATTAGCACCGAGCAAAGGAGAAAAATTATTTTTAAATTGCATATTAGAAAATGAATAAAAAAAAAATGTGCGGAGAGCTCAAATAAATAAACTTTAGCACTTTCTTTAATTAATTGGCTCGGTGTCACGAGTCAATTGTACAGACAAGTCTTCAGTATCAATGCGATGATTTAATAAAACTTTTGCTTGGGCGAATCTGTTCAGACAAAAGCGTTTCCAGAACCTTATGACACATGAGTTTATGCTAGGATCGTAATTCCAGGTGAGAACAAGCAAACCCGGTAAAAAATGACGCTTTAGTGATTGCAGCAAATGTATCTTCAAGACTGAAAATAAAAATTCGTCTGAGAGACCTTACTGAAACAACAGAGAGAACAAACTATTGAACGTAAAATTCATCACAATGAAATCCGTTATTTTATCAATTCACCCTAAATTAGATAATAATGGCGCAAAAACCAAAGAAATGACTGAAAGTAAAAAAGAAAGAGAAGACTTTAGAAGGAACTGGAAATCCATCATGGACAAGAAACAAGGGATAAACCTCTACTCCTGTTCCAAAGACCAGAAAAGAGTCATTAGAAGTATAGAGTTGAAGTAGACTTTAGAAGGAACCAGAAACTTAATCCTAAATATGAAACAACGGACAAATCTCTACTCCTGTTTAAAAGACTGGAGAAGAGACATTAGAAATATAGAGTTGAAACCTAAAAACCTATAGAGTTGAAACCTATAGAGTTGAAACCTGAAACCTAATCCTAAATAGGAAACAAGAGATAAACCTCTACTCCTGTTCATAAGACCGGGGAATTGTGTGAATCATACGATAGGCGGACCTATCTATTACGTTATGTGTGCAGAGATGTAGACTTTATAAGGAACAAGAAACCCAATCCTAAATATGAAACAAGTGTTAGACCTCTAGGTCTATTCAAAAGACCGGGGAGTTGTGTAAACTGGACGTTATGCAAACCTATCTACCACGTTAGAAGCACAAAAAAGTAAACAGTATAAAAAAGCAGAATGGCAATTCTTAAATAGGAAACCAGGTATAAACTTCTCTACCTAAACGAAAAATAACAGGAGAAGTTTGAAGAAGATGATAGGCGAACCTTATCTACTATGTTACAAGTACAGAGAAATAAACTTTATAAGGAAGCATTAAGCCAATTCCTAAACAGGAAACCAGGAATAAAATTTTACACCTATTCATAAGACCGGGTCGTTGTGTGAATCGAACGGACCTATCTGTTACGTTAGAGATAAAAGAAGCAACTTTATAAGGAACCGTAAAGTCCATCCTAAACTGAAAACAAGGGATAAACCTCTACTCCTGTTCAAAATACAGGAGAGGAGTGTAATAATATAAATAATCAAAATACCAGAAATCGTAGAAAATAAATGTGAATTAAAGTAGATGTTACCATATAAAGTTGAACTTCAATAAAGTACGCAGAATCCTATAAAATAGTGGTACATTAAAATACAAAGAATCGTATAAAATAAAATTATATTAAATTACACCAGATTATATAAAGTAAAGGTACATTAAAGTATAGAATCATATAAAATAAAAGTACACTTAAGTAAATTCTATCATATAATGTAAAACTTCGTTAAAGTACACGGAATCATATAAAGAAAAATTACATTAAAGTACATAGACTCATATCTAATCTAAACTTATTTATAAATGGAACTTTGTGTATGTGTGTGTCCGTTACCTATAGACTCCGAAGCGGCTAAAAAGATTTTATTGAAAATTTACACAATTGTACTATAAGAATCTGCGAGTGTTCTTAGCTAGATTTTGTGTCGAGGTACCCCCGATAAATATCGAAAATTGATTATCGAAAAATTCGGCTTATAGAAGGAGTGGTCCGATTTTAAACAAATTTGATACACTCATAAACAAAGACATAAGAAACGATATTCAGAAGTTTCAAGGTTGCAGTTCTTACAATAGTGTAGAAAATCGATAATATATATATAAAGGCAAGATGTTTGTGTGTGTGTTTGTTTATCTGCCTGAATGTCTGTATTTTTTTCAGCTCTTTTATTTTAGTTTTTGCTTCGGGTTTGGTTCTAAGTAGGTATAATTGTAGTTAGTTCTTAGTCTCAGTCATGATACCATTTGCTCAGAGGACTTATTTGGCCTTCAAAATTCAGTTTAGGACGAAAAAACTTATTTGATATCGATACCAGGAAATCAAAATTTGACTTTCATCCATTCATTTTTCTTTTAGTCTACGGTTTCGCTTTAACTGGAAACAACTATTGCTTTTTAGTCTTTCGTGCCAACGTCCAAAGAGTTTGAGCTCCAGGACCATGGATTAGTTTTAAAGCTTTCATTACATCCGAGCAACGCCGGGCTATACTGCTAGCAAAGTAAAATTACTTTAAAATACACAGAATCATATAAAATAAATTATACACTAAAGTAAATTCTATCATATAAAGTAAAATTTCATTAAACTACACGGAATCATATTAAGTGAAATTACATGAAAGTACTCAATATTATATAAAATAAAGGTAAATTAAGTTATCTTTCATAATATTAATTAAAAGTACATTAAAGTACACGATATCATATAAAGTAAAAAACGTAATATATAAAGTAAAACATACATTAAAGTACTTTTTCTTCTTCTATGTGCCCTGTCTCTTCAGGACGTAGACCATCATGGTTCTCCACGTCTCCCTATCCCTGGTGGCTCTTAGTATGTTTTCTCTTGTTACACCTTGAAACTCCCGTCAGTATCAGGTTCTCCAAGCCTCCTTCCTCATTGCATGTCCCAGGAACTTCAGTTGTCTCTTCCTGATGCTCAGTATTAATTTCCTTTTCGTTGCCATTCTTTCCAACAACTCATTGTTGCTTGTATGCTCAGTCCACGATATCCGCAGCATCCTTATGTAGAACCACATTTCCGCTGCTACAGGTTTTGTCCTCATTTTCGATGATATTGTCCAGCATTCACTGCCGTATTGAAGAACTGACATCACATAGCAATCCAGCACTCTTTACTTTGTTTCTAGTAAAGTTTTCCTGTGTGTTAGTACTTTACTCAGGTTCTGGAATACGTCCTTTACCATGCCAATTCGCCTTCGGATCTGTGTGTCGCACTTTCCATCTCCTGTTAGAACACTTCCTAAAGTACATGATATCATATCGTTTCCGAGAGTATCTGACTGCTAACGTGGCTATCCGATCCCCTTCGCAGATTCCAACACCCACCATAGCCAACCTGTGGCTTTTACTGCACCTATTCTGAAAGGGCCTTAGTTAATTTTTTCGGTGGAGTGGGGTGCATAATCTATTGTGGTCATCAGTCTGAAGAAGTTTAGTACACGCAAATCTTCGATGATTTGAGATAGAGCAGCCATCGACGGATTCCCAACAGTTAAATCTATTCATTTCCACGCCCAAGGCTGGAATCGTTTCTCAAGGCTGATGATATCAAAACTCACATTGTTAAAATATGTTATCATATAAAGTAAAAAAAATAACATAAAAATATATAATGCTTAGTTATTTTACTCAAAACAAGATCATAAAGCCACTAGAAACGAATATCTTCCAATGAAAGAAAGTGAAAGAAAACGAAAGGACTCTGACGATTGGCAGAAGGACAGCAAATGAACAGTGTTCAAGAAGATAAAACATCGTGACTTACGTTGAATTGAAATTATTAAAAATGTAGTCATCGGAGAAGCAACAAAATGGAAAGGAGTTCCACAGGTGGGAAGTGCGAGAAAAGAAACTGTTCGAGTAGAAGTGATGGTTGCATCTAGCTAGTTCAACAGTGAAAACGGTAAGACGTTGTTGTCAATCTAGTAGTATGTTTAAATTCAAGAAGTTTGGGCCTATTGGCATGAGCAAAGATGCATTCCAGAAGTTAAGAAGAGTAATGAGAGACGGGAAAATTCGTTTGAATCAAAGAATAGATTACTGGATTGTTAGGTGATGTTTTTCATGCAATATGACAGCGAATGCTGGAAAATCTCATCAAAGATAGATAAAAACCTTGAAGCAACAGAAATGTGGTTCTACAGTAGGATGCTGAGGATAGAAGGGACCAAACATTTTAGCAACGACGAGGTTTCGGAGATGATGGAAACGAAAAGGAAGTTTATATTTAACACCAGGAAAAAACAGCTGAAGTTCCTGGACGTGTAATGAGGAAGAAGGGTTTGGAGGATCAGATACGCCCATAGATAGAGGGAGAGACGGGGAAAGCAATGCATGACATACTTCATTAGCTTGAGCAAATGGATGACAGGACAGGGTTTGGAAGGAGAAGCAAAAGAAAGGGTATTAAGAACTTATTAGGGATAGGAAGATGTGGAAGGCAGTCTTGAAGGAACATGGAACATAAAAGAAGTCTGGTCACCAGGGTAAAAAAGGCTTTTCGCAGCAGTTGTCATGAAAATATTTATAGAAAATACAGAGTTGAGTCACGTGATATCAGTAAGAACGAGGCTGAAGTTGAGATACCAAGTCTGGATTGATATCATGACGGATCCTTCTTCAAGGAGAACAGGACTAAATATGGCGACACTGTCCAATGCACGGACTCCAGAAATTTGAATCTGTTTTGTATTGAGTCCTAACGACTGTTTTCTTTTTTAAATAAATATTTTAGAAAAAATTTTAAACATTTTTTGAAGAGATTTCTAAAGAAAGAAGAACGTTTAAAGAGATTCTTTTGAAAAGGTTTCTGAAAAGATAGTTTTTATCTTTAATTTTTTGTGCAAATTTATATTTGTGACTGTGGTGTCTACTTTTTTCAATTTTTTTTTCTTTTTTCCTTCTCTTCGCACTTTTTTTGTCTTTTTAGCTGTTTATATTTGTCGACTTAAATGTCTATTCCTATCTTTCTCCTCTACTTTGTGTGTGTGTGTGTGTGTGTGTGTGTGTGTGTGTGTGTGTGTGTGTGTGTAGTCTATACATTTTTATATAACTGCCTGATTGAGTATATACATCCTATCTGTGTGACTAATTCAGTAATCTTTTGTGTATCTATATATTTACTCACAGGATGTGTATTTGAGTATGTGTGAGTTATATATATATATATATTTAGTCTGTTGAGGCAGCAAATAATTTTTTTTAAACATATACTGTTAAATATAAGAGACAATGAATATCTATTATGTTTAATCATGAGCCGTTCTAAACGTCGTATATATGTGAGCCGAAAGCTTAGAAGCAAATTAATAAAACATTATCCAAATGTTGGAGAATTTTTGTCTTTATTTTCAACTGAAATTAAAGCCAAAATACGACGTTTAGAGCGGCTCATGATTAAACATAATAGATATTCATTCTATCTTATATTTAACAGTATATGTTCTAATATATATATATATATATATATATATATATATATATATATATGTATTCCTTTTTATTATGTCATATGTGTGATCTGACGTACCTATTCTCAATTTATTTCCGGTTAAAATAATACAAGTTTTACTTTCTTTGTTAAAAACCTTTTGTTAATATTCTGACTAAATTTATTTATTTTTAAAAAATCTGAAAGAGACAATTTAATAAATTTACATTGTCAAAACAAATCTTGATTTATAACCTTCCATGTGTCTAGTTTTCTTCTCAACAATTTATAATGGTCTGGATAATATCAATCGAGCTCTCTAATTTTATATAATTGATAATTTATGTTAATTGGATTATTGGATTATTCTCTCCGGGTCCGCCATTCTTTCCCAGAGACGTCAAGATTGTTGTTAACTGATAAAACGTATTTTGACAAGTAGGTTTTTTTTTGTTTTTTTATCGTAAAGTGCTCAATATTGGGGTGGAGTTGAAGCGTTGATAGTTTTAGTCTAAGTATTTATCACTTTAACTGATCAGGTTCATGCCGACTTCGATGTTTTTGAGGACGCCGTTATGATGTCATATATATATATATATATATATATATATATATATATATACATATATGTACTACCGGCCATTATTATTAAGCCACCTCAGTGTTTAAAAAAAAAATGATGTATTTCATAATATTTTTTAGTATTTATTGCCAAGGGAATAATTGTAAATGAAAATAGAATGGTTCTTTTGTTAATATTACACAGTAACATGTGCATCAAATGAATTTATAAATCTTTAATAATTACCTATATTGCAGTTTCATCAATGAAAGAATGAAGAAAATTTAGGCTGATTCGGATGAGCTCATCTTTGCTTCCTTTCCTTGTAAAATTTTGCAAAGTAATAATAACAAAAGAACAGTTCTATTTTCATTTAGAATTATCTACTTGGCAACAAACACTAAAAATAATATAAAATACATCATTTCCTTTAAAAACTGGGGTGGCCTAATAATTTTAGCCATTAGAATATATATATATATATATATATATATATATATATATATATATATCCGTGTGAGTATAGAATGAGGAGAGAAAAAAGAAAAGATTTTTCCGTCCAAAACATTAATTTAAAACAGTGCTCGATATATAGTGTATAGAGCAGTGAATATTTATTATAAATTATGTTTTAGAACATGTACATAATTTCTTCTATATATGTCCTCTTCCCTACAATCATATGTTTGTTTCAGTGTTTGGATTTAAACACTTCCTCAGGGTAAATAAAGGTTTGGAATCATTCTCTGTTTATATTTGGTTCGTTGTTGTCGTGGGGGTTGGTTGGGGTTATTGGTAATTAAGTGAATGTTTCGTTTTGATCGTTAGACTTTTGAGGAATTTGGTGTGTAAGTGTGAAATTGTTGATTAATGGTATTATCTGTTGGAATGTATGTTTTATCTTTTTATCGGTTGGGTATATCTTTTGGTTAGAATTTCTAAGGGGGCGCTGTTGAGTGGTCATTTTTATGGTCGGCTATCATTTAATTGGTTGATGTCTGCTGTTAGTGGACCTAATTCATGTATTTACTATATATATATATATATATATATATATTAAAATAGGATTAATTCAAGGATGATGAATGACCATTTCGATATGAAAATCCCCACAGGGGATAACACATCACCTCAGCAACAAAAAAAATCCTTTCAGAAACTGGAGAAAAATCAGTCTAATTTTCCTTTTTAAATAGATTTGCAAAGAAATTAAAAAAAAGAAAGAAAAAGAAAAAGAAAAAGATAAAATAAAACCTAATCAGATAAACAAGAAAAGAAAAATTGGCATCGTCTGGGTTCGCAAAAAAGGAAAGAGAATTTTAACGTTATATATATATATATATATATATATATATATATAGTAAGCAAGGACCAGTATGAAATGCTTACTATTTACTTGCTATATATATATATATATATATATATATATATATGTTTAATATATATATATATGTGTGTGTGTGTGTGTATGTGTCTATGTGTGTGTGTGTGTGTACATACTGCTGTTCATCCTAAACAATGTTTTAAAGCCACTCAATGTAGAATCTTACTGTGTGGAGTTGTATTAACGTAAAAATTGCACGATAGTAGGAAATTAAAACTGCTAAATCTAGCCATGAAGAGGTCACGATTTAATTAGCGAATAAAATTTCAGGGTTCAGTTGGAGACATTATGATTATAGAGTCGATGTAGACTTTAGAAGGAACCGGAAATTTAATCCTCAACAGGAAATAAGGGGCCAGATGTGGCAACAGCATTCAATGTACAAACATTGGTGGATTTAGGAGAGTTTGTAATTTGCTTGAAGCATTGTGTATATTAGGTTTATGGGTACGTTTTGAAGGCGTTTAGTAAAGTAAAGGCAGGTAAAGAAGGTGTTGGGTATTACATATTTATTATTCATTAATATTTCGAGATCAAAATCTCATCTTCAGAATGGTAGAAGAACTTGATTTCACGTCCGTTCGTGGACTGTGCTTTCAAGGAATGACCATCTTTCGCTGCTACTGCTGTCGTTAATTCTAGTGTGTGTGTGTGTGTGTGTGTGTGTGTGTGTGTGTGTGTGTGTGTGTGTAAGTGTGTTTATGGTTTATGTATGAGTGCGTTGACCGATAGTAAGATTTGTCTTTTCCGCATCTTTGTTAAAGTGATAGTGGGCGCCGTTTTATGGTCTGATGATATATCTGTCTACTTTAATGTATGGTTTGTGTATATGCATGTTCACCGATAGCAGGGTTTGGCATATTCGCATTTCTGCCAGAGTGGTAGTGGGAGCCGTTTTACGACCTGGTGTTATATCTGTCTGTTTTACTTGGAGGCGTGTTTATTGACAGATTTTTTTTTTAATTTGGTAGATTTGTAAATGTGAAAGATGGATTCTGACGAGAAATATTTTCTGGCGTGAGACAGTGAGCATCTTTTCTTGCATTAAACGAAGCAAGTGATCTTCGACTGACACCAAATCGGTCTAGTTTCTATCCCGGCCAGAAGCAATTGTATGTGTCTAGCCACGCTGATGTGCTGTGATACAGCGAAACAGGCTTGTATGTGGATGACGATATATATGATGGACACTCCCGTCGATTTCGACGCATGAGGTCTAGACAACTGTTCAATTCGACGTAGCATACCTGCACTTACTCAACCGTAAATAGCATTTGAGTCCTGCAAGAGATTTACAAACAAGTCCACAATGGAGGCAAGATTATATATATATATATATATTTATATATATCCGAGTGAATAAGGAACGAAAAAAGTTTTCAACGTCCAAAACATTCATTTAAAATAGTGCTCGATATATAATATAGAGCTGTGAATATTTATTATAAATTATATTTTAGAACATGTACATTTTTTTTTATATCCACTACAAATTGTACATTTTGTTCCGACATTGAAATTACAATGTCTCATCAGGCGATGTGAAAAGGAATGGAAAGCCTCTTTTCTTATATTTGGCGAGTTGTGTGTGGGATATATATATATATATATATACCAACAGTAAGAAAGTAGAAGCAGACGGTTGTTCAAAAAAAGCGATATATCAACTTCTATGGCTTATTTTCTGCTGAAATTCAAATATTGTGTTCACAATTTTATTTATTCATTTATTCGATATAATAATGGTTTAAATAATATTTCAATCGGGATGTAGGTTGTGGTGCAGTAGATATCGGCGAGGAAAGAGAACTCCGAGAACCGAGTTCGAATGGCAGTTGAATTTGTAGCATTCACTTACGCACAAATAGCCTTGGGAAAGATATTAATCTGTCTCTTATTCCTCTGGTTATGGTTTAAATAGCAGAGCCGATCGGGTTCTAGGGATTTGGTTGACAACCAGTCTACCGTAGAAAGTAATGGCAACCTACTTATTTAGAAAAATCTTTTGCCCACTCAGTCATATGTCTTTCGTGATATGATCGTCCAAGCGTGTATCACGTATACCACTTAACTGACTGAATATTTCTATCGCTAAAATCAAGCGTCGAAGCTAAGAGAAAGTCGAAAAATTGCTAATCTACCAAAACTCTTTATTTTTATTTTTATTTTTACGAGTGGACTATTCCTTTTGAGTCGTGACAGAACATCACTCTCCGCGCCGAGCGTTCTTCCGATACGAACACATATCCTGAAAAGACGTGCTTAAAATAATTATGGAGTAAAAACAATTAAGACTATGTGGGATGTTGCAACTTTTAAATTCGTAAAGAAAAGAAAATATTGATTCGATAAAATGTCTATTTTAGCGCCGTCGGGAAAAATCAATATCGAACCTTTTTGTTGAAACAATAAACAGAGAAAGCAAATAAATAACCATATCGTATGAACAGACTTAGAAATAGACACTATAAATAACCATTATTCTATTATATTTTTCGGAATCTTTTGATCTTAAACCTTATGCTGCATAAAGTTATAGTGGGTTGCTTATCTATTATTTTCTCGCTGTTAGTGGGAGTCCGTTCTAGTGAAGGGTAGTTGTATACTGTTGCAAGTTAACGGAATTTGGCCTTGTTGTAGATAGCCCACTATAAGTCATAAAAAGATTACAAATCAAGAAAGGCAATTTGAGTAGAAAATATCATTTTATATATACACATATTAATTAATGTTTTTACAATTAAAGTAATAACTTAAAGTATAGGTCCAACGGACGTTAAAATGTTCATGGCAAATAATAAGCTGAAAGAGATTTAAGGCTTAGAAATGTGGGGAGCGTGTAAGTGAGGAATGTCTTTGATGTGGTCGCTCCTTAGGTCAGTAAATAGTTTTGAGACAGGGGAGAAGGAAAGAGGCAAGCGTAGTAGCCACTTGACTTAGGTCAAGGGGATATTGATTACACTCTTCTCCTCAAGTTCTGCCTGCTGGGGTCTGTCTGTATCCGCTTTTTATATCTGCTTTTTGGATCACAGTAGCTCGTTTGGGATTTCACACTTGTATTTGGTTCTGGGCTTCCCATTGGCTGATAATTAAAATTCGCGTAGGCTCGCGAAATGGAAATTTAATATTTGACTAATTTTTATTTTTCAACCGGAACATCTGCGCAAACCCGAATGCGCAACGACGACTTTTGGTCATTTGCTTTCTGGTCGTTATAGAGCAAACATCCGGTCCCTCGCTTTTTGCTCGGTATCACCACAAGGTTTTATGAATAACAATAAACGCCAAAACTTGTATAAAAAATAAAAATATTTATTCGAACCGTCTTTCTTTTTAATAGAATATTTAAAATCTCTCCTGTGTTCTGATAATTGTGTATCGTCAAAGAAATAGGCACCAAATATTTATGCTAGCAACTGACGGGCTTTGCTAAAACTGTAAACGTTGTGGTTTCATGGATAGCGGCTTGAGAGGAGAAATCGGAGAGTCGTGTTCGAATTCCAGTCGGGTTCATGGCATTCATTAACATAATCTTTTGGAAAAGTATGAATCTGTTTCTTATTCTCCCAGCTATAGGTTAAATAGCAGGACAGACTGCGATATCTTATCAGTAGTTGGCAACCTGTTAAAAGGAAGAACGATTCAAAAACTGATTGCGATAATTTAAGTAAGACCTTGATTAACTTTCAACCAAAGATTTTAAGCAATGGCAACGCACTGAGTTGTGCAAGGGTTCATGTAATTGATTAGGTAACTAATGAAATTAAAGCTAACGAGGAAATTTATATGCACAACCTCCTTCAGAGAAAATGTGAGTCAAAGGAGAATGAAAACGACGGTGAAATGAAAAAATTATAAAACAAAATAATTCATTTTTTTTTTAACTCACCCTGAATGTTTGATGATTATTGATTAAACATTGCTTTTCTTTCAGCTATACTGTTCCACCCGAGAAATAAGATTTTATAATATCATGGATATAATAACGTTCATAATGGGGGGGGGGGGAGTGAATACAGGAGAATATTCACTATCTTCCATAGATCGTAGATATGATGATTATGAATATGAAAAAAGAAGATAATTTCACAAAATTTCTCTTTGAAAAGAAAAATATTCTGATAATTGTGGTTAATTTTTTCAAATAAAATTAAAACAACCATTACTTTTTTATTGATCGTCATAGAATTAGATGTGTCGAGCAGAGTGACACAAAGAAGCATAGTTACTAATGAAAGCAGAGAAAAAATTGCGTTCAATTCCTTTTTTTTTCCTATTATTTAAAAATTTTGTGTGCTATTATTTTTTTTTTTTTAATCATCTCATCCCAAGCAAGGCATTCCACTGTCACTATTGCGCATGGGGCTACACAGGGGAAGGTAAAAAGAAGGAGTGGTTAGACATAGGGAATGTCAGGAGGAAGGTGACAGATGAGTAAGGATACTGAGGATGAGGGTTGGGCAGATGGGAAGAGTGTTTGATAGAATGGGAGCAGGTTAGTGTGTTAGGAGGTGTCTATTGACCTTACATTTAAACTCCTGGAGATTGTAGCCATCGGGGAAGCAATCATGTGGAAGGGAATTCCACAGTCGGGAAGTGCGAGAAAAGAAACTGTTGGAGTAGAAGTTGCGGTTGCATTTTATCGGTTTCACTGTAAAAGGGTGGGATCTAGTTGCTAATCTAGTATCTCGTGCAAATTCGTATTTAGGGGGAACCAATGATCTAAGTTCATCGGAGCAGAAGCCGTGAAAGTATTTATAGAAGAGACACAGGGAAGTCACGTCGCGCATGTGGGAGAGAGACTGCAGGCGGTCTGCCAAGTCGGTATCTATCATATTACTTGTGTAGAATGCAAAGATGCTATTCGTGTTAGAATCTAGTAACAGAAAATTCGCCTGGCAGTGTCCAACTCTCACTAGGTTCGTTTGAAGTCAGTTTTTCGTCTCTTTGACTGGCTGCAAAGCAACACTATAGAATTCAGTTTGGTAGGCTATTTAGCTATATCTGGAAAAGGAAAAGAGTGTGATTCATACTTTTCACATTTCTTGCGAGTAGGTTAATGTAATGAAATTCGAACTCGGTTCTCTTAACGAAACAAAAGCAAAGGATTAAGTTGAAGATTGATTTATATGATTTGAAAATAGTGCCGAGACAAAAACATCGAGGAAAAGAGAAAATTGAATTTAATAGTTCTGCATACACTCAAAAAACAAAACTGGACAGAGAAGACTATGACGTTTAAAAATGAGAAGGACAAAAGAATGAAATGGAAAGAAAAATAAAGAAGTTAACGAAGATTAACGAAACTGGTTATAAACAACCGACAATTTGAAATGATTTGTTTGAACATTAATTTTGATCGATACTCGTTTTAAGTAGATATTCTGTTTATAATTAAACAGTATTATATATCTATTTCTACCGGTTTGATTATTTACGATAATCATCATGTTACGGAAATTAACGAAGACGAACGAAATTGGTTATAAACAACCGACAATTTGAAATGATTTGTTTGAACCTTATTTTTGATCGATACTCGTATTTAAGTAGATATTCTATTTATAATCAAACAGTATTATATATTTATTTCTACCGGCTTGATTATTTACGATAATCATCATGTTACGGAAATAAACGAAGATTAACGAAATTGTTTTTTTTTTTTTTTTAATCCTATCACCGCGAGCAAGGCGGTAATGCCACTGATATGCAGGGGGCTACGTAAGAGTAAAAAGATTAAGTAGAAGAGAGTGAAGAGGAAGACGAACCAGTTAGAAAGGTGTAAGAGAAGGATAGGAATACAGGTGTGATGACAACTGCAAAGGTGGAGAGAAAGGAAAGGATATACGGGGTGGTGAAAGAACTAGAGTCAAGTGGTTAATAGATGAGCATTGACATTGCATTTAAATTCCTGGGGGTTGTAGCAATCAGGAAAGCAAGAATATGGAAGCGAGTTCCACAGGCGGGAAGTGCGAGAGAAGCTGCAGGAATAGAATTGTCGTTTGCATTTGGTTAAGCTAACTGTGAATGGGTGGGACCCAGTTGCCAATCTGGTTGCACGAGTAAACACCTGTTGCAAAGGTTATAAACAACTGACAATTTGAAATGATTTGTTTGAACATTATTTTTGATCGATACTCGTATTTAAGTAGATATTCTGTTTATCATCAAACAGTGTTATAGATTTATTTCTACCGGCCTGATTATTTACGATAACCATCATGAACGGAAATTAACGAAAATTAACGAAACTGGTTATAAACAACCGACAATTTGAAATGATTTGTTTGAACATTATTTTTGATCGATACTCGTATTTAAGCAGATATTCTGTTTATCATCAAACAGTATTATAGATTTATTTCTACCGGCCTGATTATTTACGATAATGCTACGGAAATTAACGAAAATTAACGAAACTGGTTATAAACAACCAACAATTTGAAATGATTTGTTTGAACATTATTTTTGATCGATACTCGTATTTAAGTAGATATTCTGTTTATAATTAAACAGTATTATATATTTATTTCTACCGGCCTGATTATTTACGATAATCATCATGTTACGGAAATTAACGAAAATTAACGAAACTGGTTATAAACAACCGACAATTTGAAATGATTTGTTTGAACATTATTTTTGATCGATACTTGTATTTAAGTAGATATTCTGTTTATAATTAAACAGTATTATATATTTATTTCTACCGGCCTGATTTTTTAGGATTGATTTTTGTTACGAAAATCCTTCCAAATGACACACATGGGGTGTAAACTACTGAAATTAATGATGGTGGTAGCAGCAAATCATATAAAGAAAGTGGAGGGAACATATGGTGGATTTTCTAGTGAGAAAAAAAGGTAAAATAAAGAAAAGTTAAAGGAATTAAAAAATAATTCTCTAAAAATTAAACATGTGCAGATGAAATAAAAGTAACACCTGAGTAAAGACACTTCGTGTCGTTTACTGGAATTCATAGACGAAACCGGAAGTTAGGCAATGTGACGAATAGTAATTTGGTGGATTAAATGAAGAAAGCAGATGACGAACATAAAGGGAAAAATCAAGATAGAATAACAAAGGAAACGCATTAAAATATTGAAGTAGTGTTTTGAGAAAATGAACTATTAGTTCAGTTCTAGAATTAGAGTTTAAATAAGATGAAAACCTACGAAAAATGAAATAAAGAAAGATTAAAAAAATAACGTGTACAAAAAGAAAGAGGATGTTTAACGAAGTTGTGGAGGGAATTAAAATGGATGATCATATTTTGAGAAGCAGAAAGCCGATAGAAGATTGCAGCTGTATTCAAATTCGAAAATTAGTCGCCAGCCTTTTATATTTTACTCTTTCTTTGTCTGCTTGTTTCACTTAAATTCTTTTGTGATTCTGCTGCTTTCATACACTGTCGCCCATTATTATTGAAACTTTCATTTTAATTCAATAACTACTTTTTTCAATCACATCCTTTCAATTAAGAATAGCACTGTTACTACAAAAACAACTTCTATTACTACTAGTACTACTACTACTACTACTACTACTACTACTACTAATAATAATAATAATAATAATATTAATAATAATAATTATAACAAACACTGGTATGAACATCACCCAGCACCGTTTACAGAAATAGATGATGTCATCATTCTATGGGATTACACCATCTACACAGGTAAAAAAATTAAAGCAAATAGGCCGGACATTGTTGTTAAAAACCAAAAAGAAAAATCTTGCTTATGAATTGATATGGCTTGTCCAGCGTATTGTAACATAGCAACCAAGGAATTCGAAAAACTTTCAAAATATAAAGACCTGGAAATTGAAATAGAAAAAAAATGTGGAGATCGAAAACATGTATCATACTAGTGATGGTGGGTGCACTTGGAATGATAAAAAATGGAACAAAAAACACATTGAAAGAAACCCTGGACACCCCAGCTTAAGATGTATACAAAAAATGGTCTTGTTAAGTACAACCCACACACTGAGGAGAATTTTTTCTATGTAACGCTAGGGATGTTAGGGAGATATGAAAAAACATGAAATGGAGCCATAACAACACACCACGACTTGCCTTAGGTTTTCCTCCAGACTTAGTAGGTAGTGCGACCATAGCAGAAATCAAATTATGATGAAAAATGACATCATAATCATTATAATTCTGTTTGTTTTTCAGGTCCATAGTTAAATATTACACTTTGCAGATACCTAATAAATAATGAACTATTACGTTTTGATAGAGTGGATCGACTGTTACCTTCTGTCAATACCTGATAAATAATGGTCTGTTCTGTTTTAATCGAATGAAAATACGAAAAAGACATATCAGAGACGCTATTCTTTTTTGGCGTTTTTAAAAATATAAAGAATTTCCGCACCTAAAGCGATTTTCATTTATTTTTCTATTTTTTTGTAAGTTGCTCCTACTGTTAAAATGTTTAAATTTTGATTCGTCCTTTCACAATAAATTTTGCTAAATTATAAATATTTCATATGCAAAATATTAAACAGTCAGTCAGTTAAGTGCAATACAAGATACACGTTTGGGCGATCATGTCTTGAAAAAGACATGATTGACTGGGAAGAAGATTATCCCGCAGTAGGTTGCCATTTCTTTCTGCGGTAGACTGGTTGCCAGCCAGTGCTATAGAACGCAATCTGTCCTGTTATTTGACTCATAGCTAGAGCGGGAAGATATCTATTATATTATTAAGTAGTAATTAGAGGGGGATCAGTTTATTACTTCATAACAATAGAAAATAGAACCCCCACTTTATGCCCCGTAGATGCCTTAATCATGTTTCCAACTATTATATTCAGTCAGTCAGTTAAGTGCCATACGTGATACACTCTTTGTGCGATCATGTCTCGAAAGAGACATGACTGACTGGGCAGAAGATTATCCCGCAGTAGGTTGCCATTACTTTCTGCGGTAGACTGGTTGCCAGCTAAGGCTATAGAACCCAATCTGTCCTATTATTTGACCCTAAACCAAAGGGAAGAGACGGATTTCTCAAGGGTATTTGTGCGTAAGTGAATGCAAGGGATTCACCTGGAATTCAAACTCGGCAAACCGATCTCTCGTTTCGTGTCGATATCTACTGCACCACAAAAGGTCGTGCCAAAAAACTATATCTACTGCACCACAAAAGGTCGTGCCAAAAAACTATATCTACTGCGCCACAAAAGGTCGTGCCAAAAAACTATATCTACTGCGCCACAAAAGGTCGTGCCAAAAAACTATATCTACTGCGCCACAAAAGGTCGTGCCAAAAAACTATATCTACTGCACCACAAAAGGTCGTGCCAAAAAACTATATCTTCTGCGCCACAAAAGGTCGTGCCAAAAAACTATATCTACTGCACCACAAAAGGTCGTGCCAAAAGACTGACAAAATTTTGTAATCTAATAACATGGATAATCTTCGCTCAAATGATTCCAAATTTTAACAAAATTTGTAAAAGCAAACTTGACTGTGCGGACTTGTGTAAATGGGAATCTACCAGGAAGAAAGGTCGGGTGTGTCATTGAAAATGAGAATGTGCTTTTGAAATGGCCACCACGTTGTTACCCTATGAGGCTATGTAAAAGAACAGGTCTATATTCCCATTTTTCTACAAGCTCATATATATATATATTTTAATTCAGATACATTAATCCAAGCGGAAAAAGCAAGAAGGTAAATTCCAAAAATCCGATCCTAATTAATATTAAAAAATTTATTTTAATATTAAGAAATGATACAGGAAGAGAGCTCCATGTAATAAAATATTACAGAGCAAATATAAATTAAAAAAGGATTAATTCAATGACGTTGGATGATCATTTCGATATGAAAATCCCCACGGGGATAACACATCACCTCAGCAACAGAAAAATCCTTTCAGAAACTGGAGAAAAATCAGTCTAATTTTCCTTTTTAAATTTTTTTCTTGTTTATTTGATTTTATTTTGTTTTATTTTATTTTTTATTTTTAATTTTTAATTTCTTTGCAAATCTATTTAAAAAAGAAAATTAGACTGATTTTTCTCCAGTTTCTGAAAGGATTTTACTGTTGCTGAAGTGATGTGTTATCCTCCGTGGGTATTTTCATATCGAAATGATCATCCAACATCATTGAATTAATCCTTTTTTAATTTATATATATATATATATATATATATATATATATATTATTATTATTATTATTATTATTATTATTATTATTATTATTATATCGCCCCAAGCAAGGAATTGCTGTTTTGCAGAAGGTTACATAGGAGGAAATTTATGAGAAAGAGTGACAGGTTATAACGGGTGTCAGGAAGTAGGTGAGAGAAGGATAACTGTATCCATGAAGTGAGGGATCAGTTTATATATTGATTATAATGTAGTATTGATCCCCGACTTTATGTTTAAATTATAATAGTATATAATTTTTTTTTATAATCATATCACCCTAAGCAAGGCATTTTACTGCCACTGTTGTGCAGGGGGTTACATAGGAAGAAAGTTATGAAAAAGACTGACAGGTTATAATGGGTGTCAGGAAGTGGGTGAGAGAAGGATGTCTGTAGCCATGAAGTGAGGGGTCAGTTTATATATTGATTGTAATGTAGTATTGATTCCCGATTTTATGTTTACTTTATAATAGTATATGTTTTTTAATATCTTTTCGCCCCAAGCAACGCATTTTACTGCCACTGTTGTGCAGGGGGTTACATAGGAGGAAAGTCATGAGAAAGAGTGACAGATTACAGGGGGTGTCAGGAAGTGGGTAAAAGAAGGATGAGAATGCTGATGAGAGTGGAGTAGACGAAGAAAGGAGCAGGAGAGAGAGGATGCAAGTTTGTGAGATAGGAGATGACTATTGACTTTACATTTAAATTCTTGGAGATTGTAGCTGTCGGGGATACAAGTAAATGAAATGGAATTCCACAGGCAGGAAGTGCAAGAAAAGAAGCTGCTGGAGTAGAATTTGCGTTTACATTTTATTGGTTTCACAGTAGAAGATCGGGACCTAGTTGCTAAACTTGTGGCTCGAGTAAATTCATATATAGGGGACACCAGTGAGTTAAGTTCATCGGAGCAGAAGCCGTGAAAGTATTTGTAGAAGAGACACAGGGAAGCCACATTGCACTGGTGAGAAAGTGACTGTATCTGAGCTAACAAGTAGGGATTGATCATATTACAGATTCTCTGTTGGATTTTGTCAAGGACCCCTAGGTGGATAGCAGGATATATTTTGATATCGTGCATTTTATGATAAAAATCTGCTTACCTAAAGTGCCTTTCTACTAATAAACAATTAAAAAAGCAATTTTGGCACAAAACATCATTACAATTTGACATCACGCGCACGCGCACACACACACACACACACATACATACATACATACATACACACACACATCCATACATACATACATACATACATACATACATATACATATTTGTATTTGATAAAATAAATAAAGATCAAAATAGGACATGTTTTAATTTAACATGTTTCATTTTTATTAGAGCTCCTTTCAATATCTGTTTAAAGACAAGAAAAAAAAATTTAAATAATTAAAAAACATTCCAGAGTGTATACTGGAATTTTGTTTTGATCCTTATTGGTCAGATAGGTGTCACGTGTAATAAAGAAATAGATGCTTTTTTAAATGCATGTATTGCAGGCACAGGAACATTTGACATTATATATATCTAAATCTAAACTTATATGATAAATGGAAAAGTGTGTGTGTGTGTGTGTGTGTGTGTGTGTGTGTGTGTGTGTGTCCGTTACCTATAGAACGCGAAACGGCCGAACCGATTTTCCTGAAAATTTACACAGTTGTACTATAAGCGTCTGCGAGTGTTCTTAGCTAGGTTTTGTGTCGAGGTACCGCCGATAAATATCGAAAATCGATCATCGAAAAAATCGGGTTATAGAAGGAGTGGTCCGATTTTAATCAAATTTGATACACTCATAGACAAAGACATAATAAACGACATTCAGAAATTTCAAGGTTGCAGTTCTTACAATAGTGCAGAAAATCGATAATATATATATATATATATATATATATATATATATATATATATATATATATATACACAAAGCAAGATGTTTGTGTGTTTCTGTTTATCTGCCTGAATATCTGTATTTTTTCAGCTCTTTTATTTTAGCTTTTGCTTCGGGTTTGGTTCTAAGTAGGTATAATTGTAGTTCTTAGTTTTAGCCATGATACCATTTACTCAGAGGACTTATTTAGTATTCAAAATTCAGTTTACGATGAAAAAACTTATTTGATATCGATACCAGAAAATCAAAATTTGACTTACATCCATTTACTTTTCTTTCAGTCTATGGTTTCGCTTTAACTGGTAACACCTATTGCTTTTTAGTCTTTCATGCCAACGTCCAAAGTGTCTGAGCTTCAGGACCATCGATTTGTTTTAAAGCTTTCATTACACCCGAGCAATGCCGGTCTATATTGCTAGTATATATATATATAGTCATCCACAGACAGATATGTTTTGCTGTAACACAGCTCATCAATACGGTTAGACATCCGATTGGTTTTTACCCAGGATTGAAATCCGACCAAACGGGCGTCAGTTGGCGATTCTCCCTCTGAGCTATGGGAGCTCGGTAGTGCGTGTATATATATATATATATATATATATATATATATATATGTGTGTGTGTGTGTGTGTGTGTGTGTGTGTGTGTGTGTGTGTTATAATACACGTGTCAAGTGTATGTAAACTATGGATGATTTTTAAATATGCGTGTCAGAAAATCTTGGATGGTAAAATATCCTCTTTATTAAGGCTTTTGTCCGTGAATAAAGTTCGGAAATATTTGTAGTTGTAATGAAAATTGTTTGAAAGATTGGCAGAAGATAATTTCAATCGAAAGGCATAAAACAGATGAAAAGGATACTGAGAAATAAAAATCAAAGGAGTTTATCAGATGCCGACGCATTCCAACCAATATTTAAATATAAGAAACAAATTCATTGATCGATTCTAAGAACGAAATAACCTCTCTTTTAACCTACCTCAACACGCCTGCGCACTTTATGCACTGAAAGATATCAGCGTTATGACTGAAGGTAGTAAGATATATTTCCTGCTTCAAGTCAGTTAAGTGCCATACGTGATACACACTTTGGCGATCATGTCTCGAAAGAGACATGACTGACTGGGCAGAAGATTATCCCGCAGTAGGTTGCCATTGCTTTCTGCAGTAGACAGAAGGTTGCCATTGCTTTCTCAGTAGGCAATGAGGAAGGAGAGCCTGGAGAACCTGATACTGACTGGACAGATAGAAGGAAGGAGAGACAGAGGAAGGCAGCGGATAACATATTTGCAGGGCCTGATTAGGTGGATGACGGAACGGGGGTTGCCAGGAGCATCAGGAGCAAACATACTAAGAGCCACAAGGGATAGGGAGACGTGGACCCAATCTGACCTATTAAATAATACGTCAGATTGGGTTCTATAGCCAAGGCTATAGAACCCAATCTGACGTATTATGTAACCCATAACTGGAAGGAATAGACGGATTAATACCTTTCCCAAGAGTATTTGCGCGTAAGTGAATGAAATGAATTCAACTGGAATTCGAACTCGGCTCCCCGATTTCTCGTTCCGAGCCGATATCCAATGGGAAGGATTAAAACCGCTGTATACAAGAAAAAGAAAAAAGGATATATAAACCAAACGTTAGATTTCTAACCTGAGATAATTCTTTATTCTAAAGAATTTCTTATTTCTTGTGTAACTCCCAGTTTGGACTCGTCCTCGCGTCAACTTTACTCTATCAGCGATCTTCTCACCATCTGAGAACAAAAACACAACATCGCGGAGGTGTGGATGGTCGTGAACAAAGAAACCCCACCCAAGTCGAGTGGAATCGTGCCACCAACACGATACCAGCGACAAATCGAGCGACACGTTAACGATTGAGGAGTCAGTCAGATAACCACAACCGAATGAACTTGAATACCAACGCAGGTCATAGAGCTATATTATTTGTTATCGTTGACGCGGACAAATATAGCGGTAACATATCTGGTTGCTGCTGATCAGGTTCGAAAAGACTGTGGGTTATATATTTGGTTGCCATGGATCATGATTAATACAGGAATAACAGCGGAAAGAATAGCAGACCCCCCCAAAACACCAAGCTACGAAAATATAGTTGGCAGTAAGAAACAAGGGACTTTAGTCAATTAGATGGTAACCACGGTGGTCTCTAGAAACCTGTAGACCAACGACATGGTAGACACAGGGCTAAATTATTGATTGCCGCGGACTAAAAGTTGACTCAGGAAAACCAGCAGCAACTTAGAAGACAAAAACTTGGAAAATAGTAACTGGAAGATAGAAGCCCCTGGAACACAGAACCCAGCCCGGCCAAGTTGAGGACATCTACGCAGGAGTAAGAAACAAGGGACTTTAGTCATTTGGCTATTCGATTCTGAAACTGATAACATATCAACCAACCAGGCAGACGAAGGCTACCGAATCAAGTACGGGCAGAACACCTTTGATTTCCCATATTTTCTTTTCGTATTCCAATGTTACACCTTCTTCTTCTTCTATGTGCCCTGTCCCTTCAGGACGTAGGCGATCATGGCTCTCCATGTCTCCCTATCCCTTGTGGCTCTTAGTATGTTTGCTCCTGTTGCTCCTGGCAACCCCCGTTCCGTCATCCACCTGATCAGGCCCTGCATATATGTTATCCGCTGCCTTCCTCTGTCTCTCCTTCCTTCTATCTGTCCAGTCAGTATCAGGTTCTCCGGGCTCTCCTTCCTCATTGCATGTCCCAGGAACTTCAGTTGTCTCTTCCTGATGCTCAGCATCAATTTTCTTTTTGTTGCCATTCTTTCTAACACCTCGTCGTTGCTTGCATGGTCAGTCCACAATATCCGTAGCATCCTTCTGTAGAACCACATTTCGGCCGCTTCCAGTTTTGTCCTCATTTTCGATGATATTGTCCAGCATTCACTGCCGTATTGAAGAACTGACATCACGTAGAATTCTAGCACTCTTTTCTTCGTTTCTATTGAGATTTTCCTGTGTGTTAGTATTTTGCTCATCTTCTGGAACGCGTCCTTTGCCATGCCAATTCGCCTTCGGATCTCCCTTACTGGTTGATAAACATGAAGTTGTATTGCTTAACTTATAATAATCGAAAGAGAGGAATTTAAAAATATGATGGTTCTCATAAAAATATTGCAAACCTCAACAGAGGCGAAGAAGAGCATAATGACCGAAAAAAGTTTGAAAAAGTTTTAAAAATCACAGGTCAGAAGGGTAACAAGGTTCATGCAGCTAGAAGGACTCTGAGTACAAAAAAGGGGACGGGAAAATTTATTTAAAAAAAAAATTATGTAAATTTTTGTAACTTTGTATAATATTTATGCATTACACCCTAATCTTTATTCGGTAAAAATTTCATTGCTAATCATGTGTTACATTTTAAGTAATACACATATTGATGTCTTTGTTGTTTCCGTTCCTTATATTATGGCCGCTAGTATATACACGAGTATAGGGTACGTATGGATGGCATAATATTCCTTGTCCAAAGAAACACTATTCTTAAAAAGGTGCTCAATACAAAGTAGAGCTAATAATATTTATTCAGAAATTATAAAATGGATATGTTACAATATCACTACAAAAGTAGCTATTCCGTTTCGACACTTCTTGTGTCTTGTCAAGTGATGTGGTTTATTTTAAATTGAATTAACCACATCACTTGACAAGACACAAGAAGTGTCGAAACAGAATAGCTACTTTCGTACTGATATTGTAACATATCCATGTTATAATTTCTTAATAAATATTATATATATATATATATATAAACAATTAAACAACATTTCTCAGAAAAACTTAACCATGTAGGTAATATCAGACAGATTTTAGTCAACAATACAATAATCCTTACTCATACACACAGTAAAAAGAACCTTCAGATATTGGAGGCCATCTACATTAAATCCAAACAACCCACACTTATAAAATCACGTTTAAATCCGGTCATAAGACATTACATTGCATTTGAATACATGGTTCTGTTGTCATTTCGCGCTATCACGCGGTGTGACGTCATAGAACCGCATTGCAAATTTGCGAACTGCGTTTGTTATTTTTGGTAACTATTACCGTTGCCTAGCGGGGTTTTATGTCAACACAAAATAAAATCGTCGCTGATGGTAGATGTTATTGTGTTACCGTCTTAATAACCTCTCTGAAGATGGCTCATGTGAGCCGAAAGATTAGAACCAACTTAATAAAAAAGTTATGCATATATATATATATATATATATATATATATATATATACCACGCTTTCTCTTGTTACACCACCCTAACTCCGTTCTGCCATCCACTAGCTCAAGCCCATAAATCTAGAATATAAAATCTAGAATATAAATGTATAGAAACTAGCATGGTCACAAAACGAGGGATCAGCTCATATATTGATTATAATATAAATTTGATCCCCCACTTCATATCCACATTATAATTTCTTATAAACAGATTGTATATATCTTCGTCTTCGATGTGCCCTGTCCTTTCAGGACGTATGCGTTCATGGCTTTCCACGTCTCCCTATCGCTGGTGGCTCTTAGCACGCCTTCTCCTGTTACACCACCAAAACCCCGTTCTGCCATCCACTAACTCAAGCCCATAAAACTGAATAAAACTAAAATATAAATGTATAGAAACTAGCATGGCCATAAAATGAGGGATCAGTTCATATATTGATTATAATATAGATTTGATCCCCCACTTTATATCTACATTATGATTTCTTATAAACAGTTTGCATACATCTTCTTCTATGTGGCCTGTCCCTTCAGGACGTATGCGATCATTGCTTTCCACGTCTCCCTATCCGTGGGGCTCTTAGCACGCCTTTTCCTGTTACACCATGCAACCCTCGTTCCGTCATCCACCTGATTAGGTCCTTCAAATATGTTAACCGTTGCTTTCCCCTGTCTCTTTTTCCCTCTATCTGGCCTGTTAGTATCAAGTTCTCCAAGCCCTCCTTCCTCATTGCGTGTCCCAGGAACTTCAGTCGTCTCTTCCTGATGTTCAATATTAATTTCCTTTTCGTTTCTATCATTTCCAAAACCTCATCATTGCTCACATGCTTGATATATGATGTTCGAAGCATCCTTCTGTAGAACCACATTCCAGCTGCTTCAAGTTTTTCCTTCATCTTTGATGATATTGTTCACCATTCACTATATTGAAGAACTGACATACACATAGCAATCTTCTTTGTTTCTAGCGAAATTTTTCTGTCTCTTAATACTTTACTCAACTTCTGGAATGCTTCCTTCACCATACCAATTCGCCTTCTGTAGAACCACATTTCAGCTGCTTCAAGGTTTTGCTTCATTTTCGATGATAGTATCCAACATTCGCTGCCATATTGAAGAACTGACATCACATAGCAATCTAGCACTCTTTTCTTTGTTTCTAGCGAAAGTTTCCTGTGTCTTAGTACTTTTCTCAGCTTCTGAAACGCGTCCTTTGCCATGCCAATTCGCTTTTGGATCTCTGTGTCGCACTTTCCATCTCCTGTTAGAATACTTCCTAGGTATTTAAATTTTTGTACTTGATTAATTCTAGTATCCCCCACCTGTATTTGTCATCTTGGGCTGCTCTTTTTACTGATGACCATGCATTCAGTTTTCTTGCAGTTTATTTGTCGTCCTTTTTTGTCACTCCCTTCAGCTGCCTTCTGTAGGAGGTCTTGTAGTTACCTTTCCGTGTCTGCAATCAGCACTGTATCATCTGTATCAAATTGTGGCCTCCGATGACGAATCCTGGTATAACGTCTAGGGTCTTCAAAATATTCCCGCTGTAAAAGTTGAACAGATCCGGTGAAAAGACACATCCTTGTTTTACGCCTCTTTCTATCTTTGTAAATCTGCTGAATTCGTTACCTGTCCGTATGCAGGCAGTTTGCTGCCATTAGAAATTCTTAATGACTCTGATGTCTTTCCCAAAAATGTCGAGGCTGTTGAGCATCTCCATCAAATTTTTGTGGCGTATTTTGTCGAATGGGACCAAATTACAACATTTAAAAGCGTTTGAGCTTGTTACTGTTCCAGGCTGTTTCTAAATAAAAAAGAGGACAGGGAATAACAATTGAAGTAAGAATATATATATATATATATCTGTAAATTCAGATAAAACTTAGAAAGGAAATAGCCATTTTCAGCATGTCATTTTAAGACATGCATTGTCAACTGCGTTTAAACAAAACATGAGAAAAAATTCTAATACCTGAGGCATAGTCTATTAAAGGAAGGGGTTGAAGAATATTGGCTTTTATAGGGTTAAGCTAGCGGAATCTTAGTAGTAATTTCTTCCATGGTTGTGGGAGGTATGTGACTTGACCATTGGGTTAGTAGTGGTAGGTAGGGACGAAGGATAACTGCTTAGCCAAATTAAAAAAAAAACTTATTGTGACTAAATGGAGGAATAAGTTAATTATTGCAATTTATATTCATTTCTATGACAACACATACTAATGATCTATCTACGTTGAATATATATATATATATATATATATATATATGAACATAAACATATGGATATGGAAAGATTGATATATATATATATATATATATATATATATATATATATATATATATATATATATTACAAACACAGGACGAAATGGAGACTTGGTGCTTTTATAAAATGTCAAAGAACAGATATGCAAAAAACTCCTGCAGTTTTATTAAATAAGTATTTATTATTTTAATAATTAAATTGTTTTTAGAATATTGATAGTATTTTGTATGCATAATAATTAGACTTTAAATTTCATTTAAAAAATTAAAATTTATTGTAGTAGGCTACGTACGCGAGTAAAACACACTGTATTTTGAACCCCTCTACTTATTTGTACTTTTCCGAATTCTTTTTTTTTTTTTTGATCGGTCAATTCAATAATTTAGAGGTTGTGACGGCGAGATGGACAGATTAACGGACATCGGATCGGATAGATAGATAGATAGATAGATAGATAGATAGATAGATAGATAGATAGATAGATATGAAGACACAGAGATAGATAGATAGATAGATAGATAGATAGATAGATAGATAGATAATGAAGACACAGAGATAGATAGATAGATAGATAGATAGATAGATATGATAATGAAGACACAGAGATAGATAGATAGATAGATAGATAATGAAGACACAGAGATAGATAGATAGATAGATAGATAATGAAGACACAGAGATAGATAGATAGATAGATAGATAGATAGATAATGAAGACACAGAGATAGATAGATAGATAGATAGATAGATAGATAGATAGATAATGAAGACACAGAGATAGATAGATAGATAGATAGATAGATAGATAGATAGATAGATAATGAAGACACAGAGATAGATAGATAGATAGATAGATAGATAGATAGATAGATAGATAATGAAGACACAGAGATAGATAGATAGATAGATAGATAGATAGATAGATAGATAGATAATGAAGACACAGAGATAGATAGATAGATAGATAGATAATGAAGACACAGAGATAGATAGATAGATAGATAATGAAGACACAGAGATAGATAGATAGATAGATAGATAGATAGATAGATAGATAGATAGATAATGAAGACACAGAGATAGATAGATAGATAGATAGATAGATAGATAGATAGATAGATAGATAGATAATGAAGACACAGAGAGATAGATAGATAGATAGATAGATAGATAATGAAGACACAGAGATAGATAGATAAATAGATAGATAGATAGATAATGAAGACACAGAGATAGATAGATAGATAGATAGATAGATAGATAGATAGATAGATAGATAGATAGATAATGAAGACACAGAGATAGATAGATAGATAGATAGATAGATAGATAGATAGATAGATAATGAAGACACTGAGATAGATAGATAGATAGATAGATAGATAATGAAGACACAGAGATAGATAGATAGATAGATAGATAGATAGATAGATAGATAGATAGATAGATAATGAAGACACAGAGATAGATAGATAATGAAGACACAGAGATAGATAGATAGATAGATAGATAGATAGATAGATAGATAATGAAGACACAGAGATAGATAGATAATGAAGATAGATAGATAGATAGATAGATAGATAGATAGATAGATAGATAGATAGATAAAACACTTTCAATACCACCTCATGGCAAAGACTAAACAAAGTTTTAATCATTCAATAATTCTAAGAATACAGATTCCTGTAAGAACCTAATTTCGTGATAATCCAATAAAACTTTGTGAAAGTCCCGTGCTAACTCATATTCACAACTGATAAATTCTATAGAATTTCAAAATATTGATATTTTTTTTTCTATTTTTGACAGCAGGCCACAACTTTTAAAGATTTCAACTATTGTTTTTCTTATTGGAAACAACACGTTTTTCAAAACGAAAATCACCATTAATAATGTATTCAATATGAGTGAGTAATATTTTAATCCGTCATTTTTTTGTCATAACTTATTTGTTTTTAATAATTTGGAATCGATTTTGAAAAATTCCGCACTAGTCCTGAAAGATTTTAAAAATCATTTTAACGATGTTGACAGTAAAAAGATTAATAAAATAATGAAATCTGAATTCGAATAATATTAGAAAAAAAAATAATTTGAAAACAGTATTTGAAAGAGAATGAAATTGCATAGAGATCGCCTGTCAGCAAGGAAAATTTTGAGATTTGAATTAATAATTTTGAAATGAAACTTGAAACAGTTTTACCTACCACCAGAATGAAAGAAGACAGTCTCCTAGGGAACAACACTGCGCCTCCTTGGCCTCATCCTCTCAAAGGGTCTCAAGTGGAATGACTACAGCGAATCTATAGCTGTATCTACTGCTAGGCAGGTTGGGTCACAGTTTCGGGCCCGGAAGTTGTTTTTTTTTTGTCAGAATCCATTTTGCATATTTATAAGTTTACCATTCGTCTGCGCATACTATTGCCGTATCTGGTCAGGTGCTCCGGCGCTTCATCTTGAGGTTCTCGACAAAATCCAAAGGAGGATCTGCAATATAATCGATCCTGACTTGGCAGCTCATCTTCAGTCATTTTCCCAACGACGTAATGTGGCCTCCCTCTGTCTTTTTTACAAGCATTTTTATGGCAACTGCTCTGACAAGATTTTTCCCTGCGTTTAAACCACAGATATTTACGCGTGCTACTAGATTGTGATTTTGGTCTCACCCATTTACCGTCGAAATAGTTAAATATCCTACTCTTCCACTATAATAGTTACTTTTCTCGCAGATTCGCCTGTGAAACTGCTCTGACGAGATTTTTTCCCTGTTCTCAAACCACAGATATTTACGCGTGCTTCTAGCTTAGAATTTTGGTCCCACCCATTTACCGTAGAAATAATTAAATATATTCCACCTCTTCTACTATAATAGTTACTTTCCTCGCACTTCCGCCTGTGGAACTATACTGACGAGATTTTTTCCCTGTGCTCAAAACAAAGTATTTACGCGTGCTACTAGATTGGAAGTTTGGTCCCACCCATTTACCGTCGAAATAGTTAAATATATCCTGCCCTTCTATTATAATAGTTACTTTCCTCGCACTTCCGCCTGTGGAACTGCTCTGACGAAATTTTTTCCCTGTGCTCAAAACAAAGTATTTACGCGTCGAAATAGTAAAATGTATCTACCTCTTCTACTATAATAGTTACTTTTCTCGTACTTCCACCGGTGAAACTCCTATTTAATTGCTTTCCTGATAGCTACACTCTCCAAAAGTTTAAATGCAGCGTCAGTTGCCATCTTCCATCTTGTCACATCGATCATTTCCAGTCAGTTGCGCTGTCATCTGTATAATACCGATCCTCACTCATGAGTGAGATACTGCCTCAGGCAGTTCTTCCAAGAGAGTAGGCACCTCTCACTAATATTTTCGATTGGGCTTCTTCCGCAGACAACACAAGTGAGATGAGCTCCGCCCGAAGGCAGGCACACAGTTGAACGATAAATATTAGTTTATCCTCCCTACAATTTGATCCCGGTCCGAACGCCAAGAATATATCTGTTTTGAAGTAAAGATTTGAGCTTTTGAAATAAAACGATTGTGTCGAGATTATATATATATTCAACTAGAAAGATGTGAGTTTGAGACCTTCTGTTTCACGCTCTTGCGATGGTTAGTTGCCTTTTGATCGCAAGAGCGTGAAACACAGGGTCACAAACTCACACCTATCTAACTGAATATGTTAGCTCTATCACTGATATTTCAAATATGTACCGCGCATATATAATATATAAATAATATAATATCTATAACAAATTACATATATATATATATATTCACAGCTCTATATAGTATATTATATATCGAGCACTGTTTTAAATTAATGCTTTGGACGTTGAAAGAATTCTTCATTCTGTACCCACTCGGATATATATATATATATATATATATATATATATATATATATATATATAGTCTATTAGGGCAATAATCTCTTTTATGAAGGTTTCATTGAAAATGACAGACAAGGTACTATCATTAAGTTTTTATATTATTTTTAATGTGATCGTATAATAATAAAACAAAATTATTTTTTGATAATGGCTAAAATATAGTCAAAAGGGCTCGAAATTACAAAAGATTTGGACAATTCTTATATAATTTGAGTTCCAAAATGAAAAAGAATGATACGAACACATGAAAAAGTATATATAAAAGACGTAATGATAATACTATATCTGTCATTTTCAATGAAACACACACACACACACACATTATATATATATATATATATATATATATATATATATATATATATATATATATATATTACATTTGTAAACAAGTTATTACGCGACCTAGATTTCTACCAGGCGATTTTCAATTTAAGAACGCTCAGGTAACGGTGTTTTTAACGCTCACGTGGCAGGCAATTTTTGAACGCGCAATTTTTAAAATTACAAGATATTGTATGGATGAAAAGGTTATAATTTCTTGTAATTTAAAATTGTTAAATATTGAAAAGTTCTACAATATAATTGTATTGAACACTTTTTAATAAAAATGTGCATTGGTTTAATTTTATTATGTCCAAAAACTAAGTAATTAAACAATCTATATATATATATATATATATATATATATATATATATATATATAGCAGGTGGACAAAATAGTGGAAGTAACTAAGTATCATAATTGCTTAGTTTTGAAAATGTTCTGCTTTTTGAAATATGACTGCTTTTCTATTTTTACACTTGTTAATTTGATATTAGTAGTACTTCTTGTTTTTGTTTTTTTTTTTGGTGGGGGACTAAAGATTATTTGTTTTTTTTGTACAGATATTATTTAAATATTTTTATTATAATCAACAATCAGGACTGTTTAAGAATTTTAAGTGATCAACTTCATCTAATGGTTCAGGAAGTGTTTTCGGAGGGATATGTCATCTTTCAAGATGGTAAGTCACCCATCCATATTGCTAAAGTTGTAGCTGAATGGCACAAAGAACATCCTAGTGAAGTAGAATACCTTATCTGGCCACCACAGTTCCAAGATCTCAGCAACATTGAACAATTATGGCTCATTTTAGAAAAACAAGTGAGAAATCGATATCCTCCACCATCATCACTGAAAGAATTAAAGACTTTTTAAGCTGAAGAAGGGATAAAAATTACTCTGGAAACAATTAAAACTTTTTACGAGTCGATCCCATGCAGAAGTTAAGCTGTAATTACTGCCAAACGCGGTCCTACACAATATTCAAATAAATTTTCTTGAAATTTTTAGGTATTTCAATTAGTTTATTCATCCATTGTGTGTGTGTGTGTATATATATATATATATATATATATATATATATATATATATATATATATATATATATAAACAGTCATAACTCCATGACTGTGATTCTCGGAATTAATAATACATTCTAACGCGTATTACCTTTTTATTTATTTATTTATTTATTTATTAGTAAAAATTTCATTAAATTGTCAACTCTACATGTCTGTGAAGTTATTAATACTCTTATCGTCAATGTGATTTGACGGCTTTTAAAATCAACAATTTTAGCGATTGTCACCAGTCCCATAAGAAACCCCGGAAATTATATGCAAACAATATGGTTATGGCTACCCTAAAGCAATAAAGCTTTTCCCTTTAACTTTGTCGTCGCAACACATTGAGACGAGAGCTCAGGACCCGCTGCCTGTCTTCGTCGTTTCAAATGAATTACCTTGAATCTCCGGCATTATTTAAACAATCCGCTTAACATTGGACATGTAAAGATGGTTATTTCCCTAAAGTCAGTAAACGCACGTCGATATTAAATCAGCCAAGCATTCGGCACGGATGTCTCTTGTCCAAACACAAAGGGGAATTCTTTAATAATCGTGTGATATCGTTTGGATTTTATTCTTTTTATCAGTGAGCGGTACTGTGTGACCATCACTGGATAATTTCACTCGCAATTGATAACTAGAAATTAGTTTCGACATAGAAATTATTATTAAAATTATTCTTATTATTATGTCATTTTTCATCATAATTCAATTTCTGCTATGGTTGCACTACTTAACAAGTCTGCAGGAAGACCTGAGGCAGGTCGTGGCGTGTTGTTATGGCTCCATTTCATGTTTTTTCTATCTCCCCTAACATCCCTAGCGTTACATAGACAAAATTCTCCTTAGTGTGCGGGCTGTACTTAACGAAACAATGTTTTGTATATCACTTAAGCTAGGGTTTCCAGGGATTCTTTCAATGTGTTGTTTTGTTCCATTTTTATCATTCCAAGTGCACCTACTATCACTGGCACGACTCTTGTTTTCAATTTCCACATTTTTTCTATTTCAATTTCCAGATCTTTATATTTTGACAGTTTTTCGAATTCTTTGGTTGTTATGTTACAATCCGCTGAACAAGCCATATCGATTAATAGGCAAGTTTATTATAATGTCATTTTTCATCATATTTCGATTTCTGCTATGATCTCACTACCTACCAAGTCTGCAGGAAGATGTAAGGCGTGTCGTTGTGTGTTGTTATGGCTCCATTTCATGTTTTTCTATCTCCCCTATCATCCCTAGCGTTACATAGACAAAATTCTCCTTAGTGTGCGAGCTGTACTTAACAAAACAATGTTTTGTATATCACTTAAGCTAGGGTTTCCAGGGATTCTTTCAATGTGTTGTTTTGTTCCATTTTTTATCATTCCAAGTGCACCTACTATCACTGGCACGACTCTTGTTTTCAATTTCCACATTTTTTCTATTTCAATTTCCAGGTCTTTATATTTTGACAGTTTTTCAAATTCCTTGGTTGCTATGTTACAATCCGCTGGACAAGCCATATCGATTAATAGACAATTTTTTTCTTTCTGGTTTTTAACAATAATGTCCGGCCTATTTGCTTCAATTTTTCTGTTGGTGTAGATGGTGGAATTCCATAGAATGGAGACATCTTCTATTTTTGTAACCGGCGCTGGGTGATGTTCATGCCAGCGTTTACATATTTTCCAAAGTGTTTGCACATTGTCCAATTTAAATATTGCCCTACTCTATCGTGACGATTTCTATATTCATTTGGAGCAATTACAGAACATCCTATTAAGCTGTAATTATTATTATTATTATTATTAACATTTCATTGAATACAAATTATTAATCATCATCATCATTATTATTAATATTATTAATATAAAAATTTTCTTATGGTTCAGGAAGTGTTTCCAGAAAGAAATGCCATCATTATTATTATTATTATTTCAGTCAGTTAAGTGCCATACGTGATACACGCGTTGGGCGATCATGTCTTGAAAGAGACGTGATTGACTGGGCAGAAGATTATCCCGCAGTAGGTTGCCATTACTTTCTACCGTAGACCGGTTACCAACCAAGGCTATAGAACCCAAACTATCTTATTATTTAACCCATAACTGGAGGGAAGAGACGGATTAATACCTTTCCCAAGGGTATTTGCGCGTAAGTGAATGCAAGAATATCAACTGGAATTCGAACTCGGCACCCCGATTTCTCCTTCTGAGCTTTACTGAAGTAATCAACATATTGTGTCCTTCTTGATTCCAACGATGCCAGGCTGTCCAAAGAGGGAAGCACTAGTCAAAATTGGTTGTTTTGCTAAAAATCTCTTTATTTTACGTTCCCCTCAGTGAGACAAATTCTTAAAAAATTTTCTTTTGGTTCTAATTATATTTTTCAATTGCTGCATGAACACACTGGCAAGCCTTACGGAGAAATCGCGGATAATGTTGGTGACAGCCGTTCAACTGTCAGTCAGGTCATCAATGCGAAGAAACAAACGGGATCCATCAGTTCAAAATATAAAGGAAAAATGCAGTTGGAAGAGAAAAAACAACGCCAAGAGACGACGTATACGTGACCACAGAAAGTGTGAAAGATCCTAGGAAGACATTATTTGTTTCGTTTCAATTAATTTGCATAAGAGGCTCATCCCTTGTTCCCTGTTTAGGATGTGGTTTCCGGTTTTCTCTTTTCCAATCGTTTCACTTTTATTATTTTTTTTTTCAATTGGAGTAGATAAACTAAACTATCGCCCGGTTCACACTCCACCCACGTCTATTGAACAGGTGTAGAGGCTTATCCCTTGTTCCCTGTTTAGGATATGGTTTCCGGGTTTCTCTCTTCTAATCTTTTCACTCTTACGTAGCCCCCGGCCCATCAGTGGCGTTACCGCCTTCCTCGGGGTGATATGATTTAAAAAAAAAAAAAAAAGGCATGTATTCATTATATTTTGTCCATCTTGACTCCCACAATTCCAGCCTGTTGAAAGACCTCATCAATAGTCAAAATTGGTTGTGTCGCTATAAATCTTTTTAGTTAACGTTCCTCTCGATGAGACAAATTCTTAAAACTGCTTCTTTTGCTTATATTTTCTCCAGGATATTTTTGTCGTTCAATGATCTCTGCGAGGCCCCTTTGATATCTCCAATATAAACATCCCTTTACACCCTTTACTATTTCTTTTTTAGGAATTTATAAGAACTCGAAATCGGAGAGCCGAGTTCAAATTCCAGTTGAATTCCTTGCATTCACTTACGCGCAAATACCATTGGGAAAGGTATTAATCCGTCTCTTCCCTCCTGTTATAGGTTAAATAACAGAGAAGATTTGGTTCTGTAGTCTCGATTGGAAACCTGTCTACCGCAGAAAGTACTGGCAGCCTACTGCGGGATAATCTTCTGCTCAGTCAGTCGTGTCTCTTTCAAGACATGATCGCCCATAGCATGTATAACGTATGTCATTTAACTCACTGACTTAATATAACAGTTGGAAAAATGATTAAAGCTTCTGCTGAGCATTAAGTGGGGGTTCAGTTTTTTATTGTTATGAAGTATTAAACTGTTCCCCCAGTAATTACTACTTAATAATATAATACATATCATCTCTCTCTAGCTATGAGTCAAATAACAGGACAGATTGGGTTCTATAGCCTTGGCTGGTAACCAGTCTACCGCAGAAAGTAATGGCAACCTACTGCGGGATAATCTTCTGCCCCGTCAGTCATGTCTTTTTCGAGACATGATCGCCCAAGCGTGTATCACGTATGGCACTTAACTGACTGACTGTAGATCTTGTTAGATCTTTTCCATTACCCATGATTCAACAGACATTAGGAAAAAAATTTCAGAAATCATAAACTAATATTAAATTAAACTGCATCATATTTTCAGACAGCAGTTTTTATAAGGAATCTAGTAAATTAAAAAAAAACATGACGACAGAAACCAAAACACAAAGGTCCTTTTGACGTCTAAATTACTCGTTTAAAATTTGAAAATAACTTTTCTAAGCAAATTCGACGTATTGAAGTTGAAGAGAATTGCATAAGAAATTTCGAACGAACTATAGACACGCACGGAGATATACATATACATTATACATATTTATATATAAAAACACACATGTATACACCGAAACTTATATAGTATACATATACACTCACATTTATATACACACAAGCACCCCCCCATATATATATATATATATATATATATATATATATATATTCCCTAATGTTTTAAAAAAATTATGTATTTCATATTATTTTTTAGTATTTATTGCAAAGTGAATAATTGTAAATGAAAATAGAATGGTTCTTTAGTTAATACTGCACAATAACATGTGCATCAAATGAATTTATTAATATTTAATAATTACCTATATTGCAGTTTCATCAATGAAAGAATGAAGAAAATTTAGGGTGATTTGGACGAGTTCATCTTTGCTTCCTTGCCATGTAAAATTTTGCAAAGTAATAATAACAAAAGAACCATTCTATTTTCATTTAGAATTATCCACTTGGCAATAAATACGATAAATAATATGAAATGCATAATTTCTTTAAAAAAAAACTGCCGGTAGTTTATATATATATATATATATATATATATATATATATATATATATATATTGTAATAAAGTAATGGATAAATATATATAATCGGTGATGGAATGTTCTTGACTTGATATACTTAAATATCGCGCTAAATGACCCATCATTTGATTTTGTGTAAAATCTTGCTCGAGCCCATAAAATTTTCACACTAATATCTATCACTTTAATATTACTCCCTTTCTCTCTCAGTCTCTCTCGCCCTTTCTCTTTCTGTATATATATATATATATATATATATATATATATATGTGTGTGTGTGTGTGTGTGTGTGTGTTATTAATAATTTAAAGTATTTTCTCTTTAAAGAATTATGTTTTTTCTTTCTCATTAGGGTTGGATTAGTGAAATCAAAGTGATGCCCAATATCGTGTCGGTGTAAAACGAGACAGATTGTTTGTACAAACGCAAATCTCTCTTGTGATCGTAGATGCAGATATTTATATCAAATGATGTTTTTCCAACATAAACATTTTGGCTTTGTAAATAATGTATTTGATAAATCTTAGCATTGGTGTAAAGTTTGTTTGCTTTTTTTTTCTAATTATATCTTTGACTGTCTTTGTAATATTAACGGTCCTAAAACTAGAATTATGGTCTCATTGATACAAAAATGACATAGCAAAATGACATTTCATTTCAACATTTTTTTAAAATCATATCGCTACAAGCAAAGTATTTTACTGCCACTGTTGTGCAGGGGATTACATAGGAGGAAAGTTAGGAGAAAGACTGATAGGTTATAACGGGTGTCAGGAAGTGGGTGAGAGAAGGATGACTGTGGCCATAAAGTGGGGGATCATTTTGTATATTGGTTGTAATATAGAATTAATCCCCCTTTTGTGTTTACATTATAATAGTATAGATTTTTTTTTAATAATCATATCGCCCCAAGCAATGTATTTTACTGCCACTGTTGTGCAGGGGATTACATAGGAGGAAAGTTAGGAGAAAGACTGATAGGTTATAACGGGTGTCAGGAAGTGGGTGAGAGAAGGATGACTGTGGCCATAAAGTGGGGGATCATTTTGTATATTGGTTGTAATATAGAATTAATCCCCCTTTTGTGTTTACATTATAATAGTATAGATTTTTTTTTAATAATCATATCGCCCCAAGCAATGTATTTTACTGCCACTGTTGTGCAGGGGGTTACATAGGAGGAAAGTTAGGAGAAAGACTGATAGGTTATAACGGGTGTCAGGAAGTGGGTGAGAGAAGGATGACTGTGGCCATAAAGTGGGGGATCATTTTGTATATTGGTTGTAATATAGAATTAATCCCCCTTTTGTGTTTACATTATAATAGTATAGATTTTTTTTTAATAATCATATCGCCCCAAGCAATGTATTTTACTGCCACTGTTGTGCAGGGGGTTACATAGGAGGAAAGTTAGGAGAAAGACTGATAGATTATAACGGGTGTCAGGAAGTGGGTGAGAGAAGGATGACTGTGGCCATAAAGTGGGGGATCATTTTGTATATTGGTTGTAATATAGAATTAATCCCCCTTTTGTGTTTACATTATAATAGTATAGAATTTTTTTTTAATAATCATATCGCCCCAAGCAATGTATTTTACTGCCACTGTTGTGCAGGGGGTTACATAGGAGGAAAGTTAGGAGAAAGACTGATAGGTTATAACGGGTGTCAGGAAGTGGATGAGAGAAGGATGACTGTGGCCATAAAGTGGGGGATCATTTTGTATATTGGTTGTAATATAGAATTAATCCCCCTTTTGTGTTTACATTATAATAGTATAGAATTTTTTTTTAATAATCATATCGCCCCAAGCAATGTATTTTACTGCCACTGTTGTGCAGGGGGTTACATAGGAGGAAAGTTAGGAGAAAGACTGATAGGTTATAACGGGTGTCAGGAAGTGGGTGAGAGAAGGATGAGAATACTGATGAGAGTGGAGTGGATGGAGAAAAGAGCATGTGAGTGAGGATGCAATTTATTGAGCTAGGAGGTGACTATTGACTTTACATTTAAATTCTTGGAGATTGTAGTTGTCGGGGAAGCAAGTAAATGGAAGGGAATTCCACAGGTAGAAAGTGCGAGAAAAGAAGCTGGTGGAGTAGAATTTGCGTTTACATTTTATTGGTTTCACAGTAAAAGAGTGGGACATAGTTGCTAATCTTGTAGCACGAGTAAATTTATGTATAGGCGGCACCAGTGAGCTAAGTTCGTCGGAGCAGTTTGTAATAACATCATTATTACCGACTGTAAACACACGCCTGAGACATTAAATTTCATCGCCATCTTTCTTTGAATCAATTCTTAAAGAATGTAACTTATATCTATCTTATACAAAGAATACTCGCTTAAACAAATCATCCATGGATTAAAATGATATGGCACCCCCCTGAGGTGGCCTACCGAACAAGGCTAAAGAACTCCTATTAGACAGACACACAAGCTCAATTACTAATGCACATTACCGTCCGATTCTCTCTTAGATATATAAACATCTTCTTGAACTTACATACGTATAAAATTATCTACTGCACGTAACACGTATCTGACGTAGGAGAACTAACCGAAGCAAAATTGAAAATACTAGAGTTTCAGCTTTTTGTCGCTGAGAAAGCTTTAATAATAGTGAAACATGTTAGATTTTTTAATCGTTTCACCCCAAGCAAGACGGTACCGCGACTGATACGCAGGGGGCTACATAAGAGTAAAAGTATACACAAGAAGAGAGTGTCAGAAAAAGAGCAAAAGAAGGATGGGAACACAGGTTTGAAAACAGTTGCTAAGGTAGAGAGAAAGGAAAATAACAAGATACACGGGGTGATGTAGAAAGAGTGAAGAGAAAGACGAACCAGCTACAGGGGGTGAAAGAGAAAGGGCAAGAGAAGGATATGAACACAGGAGTGAAGACAGTTACGAAGGTAGAGAGAAAGGAAAAGAACAAGATACACGGGGTGATGTAGAAAGAGTGAAGAGAAAGACGAACCAGCTACAGGGGGTGAAAGAGAAAGGGCAAGAGAAGGATATGAACACAAGAGTGAAGACAGTTACGAAGGTAGAGAGAAAGGAAAAGAACAAGATACACGGGGTGATGTAGAAAGAGTGAAGAGAAAGACGAACCAGCTACAGGGGGTGAAAGAGAAAGGACAAGAGAAGGATGTGAATACAGGAGTGAAGACAGTTGCGAAGGTAGAGAGAAAGGAAAAGAACAAGATACACGGGGTGATGTAAAAAGAACTGGTGTCAAGTGGATAAGAGATGGGTATTGACATTGCATTGAAATTCCTGGAGGTTGTAGCCGACAGGAAAGCAAGTATACGGAAGGGAATTCCACAGGCGGGAAGTGCGAGAAAAGAAACTGATGGGGTAGAATTGTCGGCAGCATTTGGTTGATCGAACTGTAAGTGGGTGGGACCTTGTTGCTAGTCTGGTTGCACGATTACATTCTAGTGGCGGGGGCGCCAGTAACTTAAATTCGTCAGAGCAGAAGCCATGAAAATATTTATAGAAAAGACAGAGGGAAGCCATATGAGAAAGAAGCTGGAGTCGAGCTCCCAAGTCGGGTCCTATTACGTTACAGATTCTTCTTTGGAACCTGTCGAGAACACTGAGATGAACAGCAGGGGCGCCTGACCAGATATGACAACAGTATTCTATGCACGGTCGGATGGTTGATTTGTACATGTGTAAGATGGATTCAGTTGAAAAAAATCTTCTTAGTCCGACAGAGTGACCCAATCTACCTAGCAGTGGATTTAACTATTGACTCAATGTAATGATTCCACTTGAGGTCGGAAGATAGGGTAAGGCCGAGAAGGCGCAATATATTGCTTTCAGGGAGGCTCGCTTATGGGTGGGGGCAGAAGTGTTTGCCTGTGATGGTTGACAGTTTCGTTTTTGAAGCATTGATATAGGTTTCTTATTCGGTCTGTATTTTCTAACATCTTGGCTGGTGGATATTTAAAATGTCCCGTTTAATTATAGAAATAAAAGGTTATTCACTCAAGTAGGAGTATCCATAAAAATGTTCAAACAAATATATATATATATATACACTAACAGCCGTAATTATTAGGCGACCCCAATGTTTAAGAAAATGATGTATTTCATATTATTTTTTAGTATTTATTGCCAAGTGAATAATTGTAAATGAAAATAGAATGGTTCTTTTGTTAATACTGCACAATAACATGTGCATCAAATGAATTTATAAATATTTAATAATTACCTATATTGCAGTTTCATCAATGAAAGAATGAAGAAAATTTAGGGTGATTCAGACAAGTTCATCTCTGCTTCCTTGCCTTGTAAAATTTTGCAAAGTAGTAATAACAAAAGAACCATTCAATTTTCATTTAGAATTATCCACTTGGCAAGAAATACTAAAATTAGTATGACATACATAATTTCTTTTAAAAAACTGGGGTGGCCTAATAATTATGACCGGTGGTGTATATATATATATATATATATATATATATATATATATATGTATGTATGTATGTATATATGTATATATATATATATATATATATATGTATGTATGTATGTATATATATATGTATGCATGTATGTATATATATATATATGTATGCATGTATGTATATATATATATATATGTATGCATGTATGTATATATATATATATGTATGCATGTATGTATATATATATATGTATGTATGTATGTATATATATATATATGTATGTATGTATGTATATATATATATGTATGTATGTATATATATATATATATATATATATGTATATGTGTATGTATATATATGTGTGTGTATGTATATATATATATATATATATATATATACATATATATGTATATAAACAAATTGTGTTAAGCGATAGAGAGAACATAGTCTTATATATTTTCTTTTGAAATTTTTATTTCCGAATTCATATTTGTATAAAAATTGTCCAAAAGTTGTTTTATTACTTACGAACGTCATCGTTCATCATCAGGGACTATATTACAGTTTTAAAAAATCAAATATTGCCTCGTAGAAGGAAAAGTGTTACACCATTTTAAAAGAAAATAGATAAGCGTTTTGAAGAATTTTTAAATTCAAAGGCAGTAATATTTTGAGTAGTAAAAATGTTTAACAACCAAGTATTTAATATAATTCACGCATCTACGTGAGCAAATATCTTCACGTGTGCATGTTGCTTATAATATTACTGCCTTTGAATTTAGAAATTTTTCATAACGTTTATTTATTTTCTTTTAAAATGTTGTCAGACTTTCCTGCTACAAGGCAATATTTGATTTTTCAAACTGTAATATAACGTACGACCATATCACGTTGAAATGCCTGTTCCCGTTCAATCACCGAAATTAAAAACTTTGAGCCTGGTCGGTACAGCCAACCATGCAACCAAGGCTCCGTGCGGATAGTCTTGTTCTTATGTTTACATGGCGCCAAGTGTGACTTTTCTGGCAATCTATTGATAATCAGGCACTGCCACTTTCTTCAAAATCCACTGAGTGGCAGCTGAGTCAATACATCCCCTCTTTGCAGAAGCACGTCTTACACTGGCTCGGTTGGTGCATTCTTCAATATGGGGAACAAGCGTAAGAATGTATAGCCTTTCTCCGCTACTTAGTTCTGATGTGTCCATTTCCTACGATTGCTTGCATCGACCAAACGGAGAATGTAAATCAAATAAGGGGTCTTTCAAACGTTTCAGGAGCCGGTTAACGCTTTTAACTTCTATATATAAAATGTTGTTACAAGAACGGACATCGACAATTTGAAACAAATAGATGGATAGATAACCAACTGAGATTATATATATGTGTATGTATAGATAGATAGATAGATAGATAGATAGATAGATAGATAGATAGATAATGAATCAATTGAGATAGATAGATAGATAGATAGATAGATAGATAGATAGATAGATAATGAACCAATTGAGATAGATAGATAGATAGATAAATAGATAATGAACCAATTGAGATAGATAGATAGATAGATAGATAGATAGATAGATAGATAGATAGATAGATAAGATAATGAACCAATTGAGATAGATAGATAGATAGATAGATAGATAAGATAATGAACCAATTGAGATAGATAGATAGATAGATAGATAGATAGATAATGAACCAATTGAGAATTAGATAGATAGATAGATAGATAGATAGATAGATAGATAGATAGATAGATAGATAATGAACCAATTGAGATAGATAGATAGATAGATAGATAGATAGATAGATAGATAATGAACCAATTGAGATAGATAGATAGATAGATAGATAGATAAATAGATAGATAGATAGATAATGAACCAATTGAGATAGATAGATAGATAGATAGATAGATAGATAGATAGATAGATAGATAGATAGATAGATAATGAACCAATTGAGATATATAGATAGATAGATAGATCACTTTATTTACCTAATTATAATTTGACTTTTTTCTTCCCCTGAATCGTATGTTTCTAACATTTCTAGAGGCAATTATTTTTCCGACGCGTTCACTTCTCCGTGGAATTTGTAATTAAGAGATAAAACGAATGACGAAAATAAAAATTACGTCCAATGCAAACAATGGGTGAAGGGCGAGAAAGCTAGAAAGATAAAGCCGAGTGCACTGAACAAACAAACAAACAAAAAAAAAATATATATTTTCATGTTAAAGAATATAATCTAATGAAAACTGTAGCGTTTCTTCCGAGGAATCGGATTAAAGCAAATCTGTAAATGATTCGATAAACATGGATAAACATCTTGTCATTCAAAGACGGTGATCCTGGAGAAGTCAATGTTTACACACCATAATACGTTGACAGGCTGACCTTTTTCTTCTTTTTCTTCTTCTATGTGAGCAGTCCTTTCAGGACGTCGGCGATCATGGCCATCCATACCTCCCTATCACTGGTGATTTTTAGCAAGCTTTCTCCTGTAACACCACCCAAACCCCGCTCTGACATCCACTAGCTCAAACCTATAAATCTAGAATATAAATGTATTGAAACTAGCATGGCCACCAAATGAGGGATCAGTTTATATATTGATTATAACATAGATTTGGTCCCCCATTTTATATCCACATTATAACTTCTTATAAACAGTTGACATATATCTTCTTCTATGTGCCCTATCCTTTCAGAACGTAGGCGATCATGGCTCTCCACGTCTCCCTATCACTGGTGGTTCTTAGTGCGTTTTCTCTTGTTACTCCACGTAACCCGTGATCCGTCATTCACCTGATCAGGCTCTTCAAATATGTTATCCGCTGCCTTCTTCTGTCTCTTTTTCCTTCTATCTGGCCTGTCAGCATCAGGTTCTCCAAGCCCTCCTTCTTCATTGCATGTCCCAGGAATTTCAGTTGTCTCTTCCTGATCCTCACTATTAATTTTCTTTTCGTTGCCATCCTTTCCAAAACCTCATCATTGCTCACATGCTCGGTCCATGATATCCACAGCATCCTTCTGTAGAACCACATTTCCGCTGCTTTGAAGAAGGGCGACCTTCACGAATAAAAATATAGTGTACGATTCATGTCAAAGAATAGCAATTTAATATCTATCATAATTTTTGGTACCGCGACCCGTTTTAAAATTATATGCCACACGCTAAAGCCCATCAAAGATTAACTTTTAAAGGTTTTTTTTAATCGTATCACCCCGAGCAAGGCGGTAATGCCACTGATGTGCAGGGGGCTACATAAGCGTAAAAAGATTAATTAGAAGAGAGGGAAGAGGAAGACGAACCAGTTAGAAAGGAGCAATAGAAGGACGAGAATACAGGTGTGATGACAGTTGAGTGGAGAGAAAGGAAAGAATATACGGGGTGGTGAAAGAACTAGAGTCAAGTGGTTAATAGATGAGTATTGACATTGCATTTAAATTCCTGTAGATTGTAGCTGTCAGGAAAGCAAGAATATGGAAGCGAGATCTACAGGCGGGACGTGCGAGAGAAGAAGCTGAAAGAGTAGAATTGTCGTCTGCATTTGGTTAATCTAACTGTGAATGGGTGGGACCCAGTTGCCAATCTGGTTGCCCGAGTAAACACCTGTTGCAGTGGCACCAGTGACTTAAGTTCGTTGGAGCAAAAGCCATGAAAGTACTTATAGAACAGACAAAGGGGGGGGCCACATCTCGTCGAATAATAATAAATAAAATACATGGTGTCTTTTTGTTGTTGTCGGGGTCATTTTTAAAAAATAACATAAAACGTCAGAGGAATTGATCTGAGGTTGTCCCAATATGTTTAGAGTTCGCTCTAACAGATGTTGGGTTTTATACTCGGTGTCAATTCAGAATGTACAGAAGACGGAGGAACGTGACCTTGAAGACAGCTGGACAAACTATGGCACGATTGCTGCCTTCGACTTTTCTTATGATTTTATGCGGCCCGCAACGAACAATAGACATTGTAGGGTTCAAAATTCTACTGCGTGTTCTTTGCAGGGTGACCATGCATGCAGTGTTCAGAACTTCACTGCATGTTCTTTGTGATGTCACTATTCTGTAGGGTGCGCCGATGATGTTTATCAAATTGGCCCTGTGCCAAGCACAACCGAATTTCCCAAAATTTAAAATATCGGAAGTTTGAAAGAATAAAAGTTTGAATTTGTTTAAAAAAAGTTTAAAATTGTTTTGTTTGTAAAGTAAGTGAAATTTTATTAACTGAACAAAATAAATTTATAAGTAAAATATTCAAATAGAAAATGTACGTAGTGAATTAATTTATAAGAGTTAAATGTTCATAGAGAAAATGTACGTAGTTAAATATTCCAGAGAAATGGTAGACAAATTATGACTCAAGGGTTGATTTGGGCACAACTCATGATTTTACGGAGCCTGCAAGAACCGAACAAACCTTACTTTGTAATGTTTAATAATAAAATACGACTTTTTTTGGTGCGAGGGCTTTACACATTTTACAAAATATAAATCTAAGTATAGTTGATCAGTGGCGACCCCAGCAGACACAGAATTCACCCTAAGAAATATAATGTTAAATTTTATATACCTCAAGAAGACAAAAAAAAAAAAACCCAAAAAAACAAAGAAATCTTAGATTAGACCAATAACCCGAAGATCTGCTTTCAACCTGTCTGATAATTTTAGTTCTCCCACAAGAGCACAATAACCAATATTTTTTTTCAGTGGTGCGGAGGGGTCTTGTTGGTACATGTTTGACTGAACAATTATCAAAGAAAAAAAAAATGTTGGTTTGTGGTGGTCCAAATATGAAATGGGTTCACCAAAGTATTTTATTTATATTCGGCGTCACCCCAGAATGACAAAAGGCTAGAAAATCAAAAGATTAGGCCTTGAACAGGAACGAAAAAGCAACGTAGCGGAGGTATCATTGGCCCAGTTTGCTGATTTCATATCTCCCGCAAGAGATCAGAAAGCAGTTAAATATAAATGACTATTAAAAAAACAATATTATTTATTTGTTTATCAACGTTACGTGCGTTACATGATAACAGTGTAGGTGAGAGTTGATCTGTGGTGGCCCGAATATGTAGTGGGCTCGCTTAAACGTTGATCTGTAGTGATATGTACCAGATATATTCGGTATCACCTAAAAAACAAACCCCAGATTAGAGCTTGATCATTGCTGGACAAACTCAGATCCGCGAACTGCATTCGACATATCTGGTGATTTTACGTCACAAGGCAAGAGTACAAGAATCAGTATATCTTTTTAAAATGTACATAAAAATTAAATATTTGGGATTGAAATTGTTTTACAAAACAATTATCTCAAATGAGTTGATCTGTGGTGGTCCCAATATTCACTGGCTTCACTCTCAGAGACAACAAATTAAGTCATAGATTTTATATTTGTTGTTATCTCAGAAAGACAAGAGATCAAGGGGACTCCAGATTAGACCTTGAACATTGTAACATGCTTAACTTATCTCAGGGGAATTGATCTGTGGTGTTTCCAATATACACTAACCTAATTAAAACCACATACTCTCGAAAACAAAGAATTAATTTAGTTCGGATAATTAAGAAATTGAAAAATGTATAGATTATTGAAGAATGTACGTTGTGGTGCAGTGGATATATATATATATATATGAAATGTGATTTTATTAAGTGTGGGTTGGAGAATTTTTCTTTCATTTTTTTCCACTTGAAATTAAAATCAAAATACGATGTTTAGAACGGCTCGTGATTAAACATAATAGACATTCATTGTCTGTTATATTTAACAATATATATTCTAAACATACATTGTTAAATATAACAAACAATGAATGTCTATTATGTTTAAACATGAGCCGTTCTAAACATCGTATTTTGATTTTAATTTCAAGTGGAAAAAAATGAAAGAAAAATTGTCCAACCCACACTTAATAAAATCACATTTCAGTCTGGTCACAACACATTACATTGCATTGCATTTAGACATATGGTTCTTTTAACATTTCGGTCTCTCATGCGGTGTGACGTCATAGAACCGTATTTACATACCGCGTTTGCTATTCGGTGACTGTTATCGCTGCTTAGCAATGTTTTATGTCAACACAAGATAAAATCATCTTTGATGGTGGATGTTTTTGTGATAACGTTCCTCTAATCTCTCTGAAGATGGCTCATGTGAGCCGAAAGCTTAGAACCAACATAATAAAAAAAATATCCAAATGTTGGACAATTTTTGTCTTTATTTTCATCTGAAATTAAAGCCAAAATACGATGTTTAGAACGGCTCATGATTAAACATAATAGACATTCATTGTCTGTCATATTTAACAACATATGTTGAGAAAATTATCTGCTGCCTTTATACACTAATATATATATATCAGCATGCAGTGTGTGTATAGAAGAATCCAAAGGAGTATCCTGTACATACAGTGGTAGGATAACTCACAGAGAGAGTTCTAAATATATATGTATATAAATACATATAGAGCAAATATAAGAAAAATTAGAGCAGACACGTTATTTCATGGTAAATCGGAAGTATGGACCTACTTCAGGTGAACCATCATCAGCTTCCGTCTTTATTGTACAAAGGATGTAAAATCCTTTGTACAATCTGATGATGGTTCGCCTGAAATAGGCCTATGACTTCCGATTTACCATGAAATAACGTGTCCGCCTTAATTTTTCTTGGATATATATATAATCATTTCAACCCAAGCAATGCAGTACCGCCTCTGGTGTGCAGGGGTTTACAGTGAGAGAAAATTAAATAAAAAGACATAAAAATAAACGAGGTACAAGGGATGTCGAAGAAAGGATAGGAAGGAGTATGATGGGAATCAAGAAAACAGATGGCAATTGACGTTGCATTTAAACTATAAATTGAGCATGTATGTGCTGTGCATTTTAGTGCAGTGGATATCGACTCGGGAGGAAAAATCAGAGAGCCGAGTTCGAATTGCATTTGAAGTCGTTGCATTTTCTTACGCGCAAATACCATTCGGAAAAGTATTAATTTGCCTCTTCCCTCTAGCTATGGGTTAAATAACAGGATTGATTGGCTTTTTCTGCATTGGTTGGCAACTAGTCTATTGCAGAAGTAATGGCAATATACTGCGGGAAAATCTACCCAGTCAGTCATATCTCTTTCGAAATATAATCGCCAATCCTGCATCACTTATGGCACTTAACTGACTGATTTGAAAAATGTTCTGATAATTTCAAGTTTTGGCGGACCTGAAGCAGACTACCACCACGTTTAATTTCGTTGTTTTTCATTATTTTCTTTTACTTTTTTCAGTGCAGTCCTGTCGATTGTGACTTAAACTTTACGATTATCAAAAAAACAAAACAAAAAAAAATTTAAATTACAATATTTAAACAACTTTGCGGAGGAGGGGGTCAATTTTTTATACAACGTTATAGTAAATCGATTCTCCATTTCCAATCCTCTTGCGTTGAGGGTCGCTTTGTTTATGTTAATTTCGTTGTTTGTCATTTTTTTTTGTTACTTTTTTTTCGGCGCAGTTTTATCGATTGTTGCCTAAACTTTCCGATTTTCAAAAAAAGTTTTGAAAAATTGCAATATTTAAACAAATTTGTGAGGTGGGTATCAGTTTCTCATCCAACGCTAAAGTAAATCGATCCACCATTTTCAAACCATTATAAGGTTGTATGAGAAACTGGTCCCGCCGCCTAAAATTGTTTAAATATTCAAATTTTTGCAAATTTTTTTGTCATTCGTAAATTTTAAGGCGTAAAGGATAATATTGCACTGAGAAAAGTTCAAAGAATTTGATAATGAACAAATTTACAGGTGGCGGTAATGTCGTACCGGCGACTGGTTTCAAAATGGAGGATCGATTTATTATAATGTTGTATGAGAAACTGATCCCCACCAGAAAATGTTTAAATATTGAAATTTTTCAAAATTCTTTTTTGTCAATCGTCAAGCTAAGGGGGTAATCGATAGGACTGCGCTGAAAAAAGTAACAAAAAAAAAAAAAAAAAAAAATGGAAAACAACGAAATTAAACGTGGTGGTAGTCTGCTTCGGGTCCGCCAAATTTTCTTTTCACAGTGTAACCCTGATATAAGAAGAGAGTTGTCGGGACCGAATAAAAGTTCTCGTATATCCGAGTTCTCTTATATCCGGGTTTGGTATATTTTATAGACATTACCACAGGCTCTAATTTGGGACCAGAGAAAATCTCTCTTATATCAGGGTATCTTATATCCGGGTTATACTGTATTTTCATTGAAGCTCGGAAAATGGAAATGAGGATAATTTCTCTATGTGCCGTATTACCTGAAGACGTAGACGATTATGGCTCTCCACAATTTCCTAATAAATTTTGTCTTTTTGTTATCTATCCTAAATCTTTTCCTGCCATCTATTTGCTGAAGCTCATTCTTTTTCTTTCATGTGTTGTGTTCCTTCAGGAAGTAGGCGATCATGGCTCTCCACAATTTCCTGTCCTTTGTAGCTCTTAATAAATTTTGTCTTTTTGTTATCCCTCCTAAATCTTGTCCTACCATCTATTTACACAAGCTCATTCTTTTTCTTCTGTGTGCTGTGTCCCTTCAGGAAGTGGGCGATCATGGCTCTCCAATATTTCCCGTCCTTCGTAGCTCTTTATAAATTTTGTCTTTCTGTTTTTTTTCTCCTAAACCCTTTTCTGCCATCCATTTGCTCAAGACCACTGAGTATATCAAGCGTTGTTTTTCTCTGTCGCTCATGATATCAATATGTCCTCTGAGTATCAGATTTTTCAAGATTTCTTTCCTCGTTATGTACTCAAAAAATCTCA
>JBBBDQ010000642.1:3570000-3597500 GCA_037127315.1 Ascarosepion bandense | reverse complement strand
TATTCTTTCAGGAAAACTCAACTTCCTGGGGACAACCCAAAGAGCATCCCTTGAAACGGTATCAAAAGCATTAGGGACATCAACAAAAGTAATTAAATAGATCATTGTCATGCTCTCGTGCTTTCGCTGTAGTTGCGTTGAACTAAAAATCAGGTCCACAGTGTTTTTTCTTTATATACCGAGTCATTTCAGGACGTAGGCAATCATGGCCCTCCACTCGCCCCTATCCCTTGTCAATCTTAACATTTTTCCTCTTGGCATCTCTTCCAAACCCCACATTGGCATCCTCTTGCTCACGCCCATGCTTCACTTAGATTCAGACAAAGCTATAAATATAACATAGTGCAAAATAATATATATATATATATTAGGACGTCAATAAGTTCTCGCTGTTTTACAACAGATAGCATTCCCAGAACTCCGTGCTTGTAGTTTCAGACGTATCTATTAGAAAATACTACTAACAAGCTTGAAATTCAGTGTATGTCATTTTGTCGAAGCGTAAAATACTTTGTTTTTCATGGCGTTTAACGTCTGATTTCGTGCCAAAGAAAGTGTATTTTGGGGGAATTTTACTTCACTACTTTATTCAAAAGAAATCTGAAGTTGAATCACGCATAATTCTTGCTGAGACTTACGGCGACCATTCTCTGTCGGAATCAACCTGCAGAGATTCGTTTAGACGAATGAAAAATAATGACTTTGATGTTGAAGATAAAGAACGATCTGGCACACCGGGAAAGTTTGAAGACGAAGAATTGGAAGCATGACTTCATGAAGATTCGTGTTGGGCACAAGCTGAACTTGCAGAATTATTAAGAGTCGATCACACAACAATTTAGCAGTGAATGAAAGCATCAGGAATGATTCAAAATCAAGTACTTTGAGTGCCGTACGACTTCAAGCCAGTAGACGTCAAACAGCGTCTTGTATCGTCTGAACAGCAGCTCTAACGACAAAAAAAGAAGATTTTTTTTGCATCGTATGGTGACCGGCGATGAAAAGTGGATACCCTACAATAACCCTAAACGTAGAAGATCGTAGAGTAAGCTAGGCCATGCATCAACATCGGTGACAAAGCTGAATCTCAATGATTCGAAGCTTCTGCTCTGCATCTGGTGGAATAAACTGAGTGTATTTTATTATAAGCTGCTCTAACTGACCGAAACAATCACAAGAGATCGCTATCGACTACAATTGATGTCTTTGTGCTGAGCATTGAAGCAAAACCGGCCGCAAAACAAGCGGAAACACGACCAAGTGGTTCTGCAACTTGACAACGGTAGGCTACATGTTGCAAAACGAGTGAAAACCTACCTTAGAAACGCTTAAATGGGAAGACCTACACCACCCACAGTATTTACCATACATTGCCTATTCCGACTATCACTCTATGGCACATGACTTGGCTGAGCAGTACTTTCATTTTTATGAAGATGATTAAAAATGGGTCGACTCGTGGTTGGCCTCAAAAGACGTGTCGCTTATCCGACGGAAAATTCAAACCCTGCCTGAAAGACAGAAATAAGTAGTGGCTATTAACAAACAGTACTTCCAGTGAGACATTTCTTCGTGATTTTTGTAAATGAAACATCATTTTTCATGGGAAACCAGCAAGAACATATACAAGGTCCTACATATATATTAGGACCTTGAAAAAGTTCTCGCTATTTTTAAACAGATGTCGTTTGCAAAACTGCATACGGGTAGTTTCATATGGTAATGTATCTATAAGGAAGTACTATAAGCAAGCTTGAAATTCAGTTCGCCGAAGTGTAAACAAATTGGATTTGTACACGAAAGTGTATTTGCAGGAATATTACTGCACTACTTTATTCAAAAGAAATATGCAGCTGACGCACGCAGAATTCTTGTTAAAACAACATGCAAAGATTGGCATAGACGCTTCTAATTCTGATCTTGATGTTGAAAATAAAGAACGCTCTTGATCACCAAAACTTCTTAATATATTTGCATATTATATATTTTCGTAACAAAAGTTTATCGTAAATAATCAGGCCGGTACAAAAAATATTTATACTTTTGATTATAAACAGAATATCTATTTAAATACGAGTATCGATCAAAAAATAATGTTCAAACAAATCATTTCAAATTGTCGGTTGTTTCATAGTGGGGGTGCGTTCCGTTGAAGGGTAGTTGTATATTGTTGTAGATTAACGGAATTTGGCCTCGTTGTAGATAGCCCACTATAAGTCATAAAAGATTATAAATCAAGAAAAGCAAATTGAGGTGAGAAATAACATTTTATGTATACATATATCAATTAAGGTTTTTACAATTAAAGTAATCCTTTAAATATTGGTCCAACGGACGTTAAAATGTTCATGGCAATAAAATGCTGAAAAAAGAATTAATACTTAGGTATGTGGGAGCGTTGTAAGTAAGGAATGTCTGATGTATCCGTTCCTTTGGTCAGTAAGTAGTTTTGAGACAGCGAAGAAGGAAAGGAGAGGTAAGGGCGACGAGCATAGTAAGCCGCTTGACGTCGGTCAAGGAGATATACTAATTACACTCGTCTCTCTCTCTCGAGTCTGTCTGTCGATGCTTTCTGTATCGGCTTTTTATTTCAACTTTTTGGATAGCAGCAGATCATTTGGGAATTCGTACTTGTATTTGATTCTGCGTTTCCCATTGGCCGATAAATAGAATTCGCGTAGGCTCGCGAACTGGAATTTAATATCTAATTAATTTTTAGTTTTCAACCGGAATATCTGCGTCGATCCGGCTGCGCACCGACGACTTTTGGTCATTTGCTTTTTGGTAGTGAGAGTGCAAACATCCGGCCCCTCGCATTTGCTAGGTCAGTATCACCACAATTTAGAAACAATTTCGTTAATCTTCGTTAATTTCCGTAACATGATGATTATCGTAAATAATCAGACCGGTAGAAATCAATATATAATACAGTTTGATTATAAACAGAATATCTACTTAAATACGAGTATCGATCAAGAATAATGTTCAAACAAATCATTACAAATTTTCGATTGTTTATAACCATTTCCTTAATTTTGGTGAATTTCCGTAACATTGTATGTTTATATTACGATACATTTCAGTGCATAGATGGTTATTTACCTGAATTGAAAATTGTATGACATAAGCTTAAATTTGACTTAATGTAGACTGTTGCTCATTCGTGGTCGATATGTATACATTTGTGTGTATGTATGTGGAGAGAAAGAGAAAAAATATTTGGAGAAGCACCTAATGTTTTTATATATTTACATAATGTCTGTTTACAGAGAATTATTAAAATTAAAATTGTTTTACATGTGGGTTTTCAGAAAGAACGTATCACTTTAATCGTTTTCGATTTTCAAAAAGTTCTTAACATTAATTAGATTCTAACGGACTGATCATTAAAACTCGAATATATCTATATATACATGGTGTCCATAAAGTTACTGTGTACTTTAAATATTCATAACTTTATTTGTATTTGCGATAGAAATTATTTGTAAAAAGGATTAGAAAGAAGTAAATCTATATTTCTTTTAAAGTTTTATTGAAATTTTATTTAAGTTTCCACATATCCTCCATCATTAGCAATACAAAGGGTAATACGATTTTGCAGTTCACGGAAAACATTTGCCAACTGATTTAAAGTCTTGCCTGAAATCACATTAGAAGTTTTAGCCTTCAAATCTTCTAATGAACTAGGTTTGGTTGCATACACAATTGTTTTCATATGTCCCCATAAAAAAATCTAATGGAGTCAAATCTGGCAAACTTGGAGGTCAATAAAATGGTCCTCTCCTTCCGATCCATCTCTAAATCAGGAAATTCCTGATTTAGAAACTAACACGCAGAGCAAAGTGACGAAGAACTCCATCTTGTTGAAACACTGTATTATCTTCCAAATTTACAGATTATTTCTATCACAAATACAAATAAAGGTATAAATTTTTGAAAGTGCGCAAGAACTTTATGGACACTGGATATTACTTTTCATTAAAAATATACAGAAATACACAGAGTTTGTACGTTAACATTAGCCCTAAAATCGATGAAAAATCCGTTTACGCCTGGGAAGCCATAACTGATAACACCTCATAAATAAATCTATCGTTTTAAACCTGTACCTGGGACAGATGTTGAAAAATATGCGTTGGCTGGAGTTGATACGAACAGATGAAGAATTTATTGATAAAGAGATCGATTGAGTGATGCACCTTGCAAAATTTCTAATTGTTAGGAGAAAACGAAGGCAAAAGGACATATCGCAGTCAAGTCACTCCTTGTCGAACACTGTATTGAATAATTGTCGCATACGCTGTCTTGTTATTTCCATAATCAGATGTTGTGATTAGCATGCAGCATAAACCGCTGCAAAAAGTCTGATAAAATAAACAAGCAACAGATGTTTTTGGGCAGCAAAAGCTTCTTGATCGGACTTGAATCTATAGGGAGAAGGTTAATGTTTATTAACTCGGCCTTGTATCAAACATATCCGAACTCCCTACGACTTAGGATTATTCGCTATCATCAGAAGGTTGGAGATTGGAATATGTGGATGTGAGGAAGAATAAAATAAACCTTTTAAACTTTTCAAATGGAAATTTAGTAATGGAAACGAATAACATGAATTGGTAGAAGTTAATGTTGAATGAGAAAACAGTATTGAGAAGTTAAGGGTATCAAGTGTTCGCAGTAGTCCTTGTGTGGATGTATGAGCGTTTGTTGGGTAGGAGTGTCTTTGAAGTTATCGCTCAGGGGGGAATGGTGAAAAGGAAGGAGGTGAGAAGTGAGACAGATAAATAATTACGCTCGTCATCTTATCGCTCTGGCGACAGTCATACTTGGCCAGTCTTTTATGTCGTTTGCGAATTCACTCCCGGTGTGATTCTGGCATTTCCATTGAACGACAAACATTTTGCATTGAGGTGTGAAATTTCGCGAGTTTTGTGTGTGTTAAGCGAAGTTTGTAAATTAGAGAAAATTCGTTTATTTTTAAGAAAATCAACGAGTCGGTGCTTAGCATTTGAATTTGTAAATATAGAACTTGTTTTTATCACTAAAGATTGTATATATATTTGTTTCTGATGAAAGCCCGAGGCCGGTCTGTAATACCAAATATATATATATATAATAATATATATATATTATATTATATTATATTATATATATATATTATCTATATATTATATTATATATATATATTATATTATATATATATTATATTATATATATATTATATTATATATATATTATATTATATATATTATATATATATTATATAATAGAAATAAATAAATACTGTCAAAAAAGAAATACATTTTTAACTTACAACTTTTTAGTAGTTTGTTCTATACATATTAAGACAGTATAAGTGGATTATCATTATGCTATATATATATTCATTTGCATACAATACTGTTTCGCTGTATCGCCGCTTATCAGTACGGTTAGACAACCGATTGCTTCTAGCCAGGATCGAAACCCGACTGAAGGAACATCAGTCGGCGATTCTACCTCTAAGCTATGGGCGCTCGGTGGGGAAAGGTAGATTTTAGCGTGTTATATACACAATGTAAACACACGCCAGTAGTCAAGAGTGTTCGAAATCATTACTGAATGAACGTTGTGTAAACTTTTTTAAAGTTCACAATTTCCCCAAAGTGCTCAGTCAGCTAGCGAGAGTGTATATAGATGTAGCAATAAACACGCCCCCCTTCCCCCACCCAATTAAAGCAGACAGATAAAACACTAAATCGTGAAACGACGCTCTGGCAGAGTTGCGAAAATGTCAGATCATACTATCGGTCAACGCGTACTTATATAAACCATAAATTAAAGCAGATATCATCAGATCGTAAAACGGCGCCAACTATCAATCACACACACACACACACACACACAGACACATATATATATATACCATAAACACACACATACATGCTCAAACGCACTTACAAGTACACACACGCTCACTAACTACAATTAACGACAGCAGTAGCATCGAAGGATGATCATTCGTTGAAAGGCACGGTCCACGAGCGGACGAACATGAAAACAAGCACTCCTACTGTTATGCCGTGAGTAAGAATAAATAACTCAACAACAGGAATAGGTTAATTGTTGTATTCCGTGGAAATAGTATTTACAAAGGTTATTAGTATCCAATACAAGAATAAAGGTTAATCGTCTCAACCGTCGTAAGACGTAGTATGAGCAATGGGTACTTCCGGGTCGTCACCGGAAGTCTACGACTGACTTGTCGATCAGCTGCTCGGCACCCTCTCCTTCGTAGATGCCACCATTACTTTACATAGTAATGGAATAGTCCATTATAGCCGAATAGGCGCGGGCGTCCCAACACCTACCATCCCGAAGAATGAGATTTTGATCTCGAAATATTACTGAATAATAAACAGGTATTACCCAACAACTTTTTATTTTACTTTATTTTACTAAACGCATTGTGATAGCCTTCAAGATCTAGCCATGCATACATACACACACTACCAGCCATAATTATTAGGCCACCCCAGTGTTTAAAATGGATATGTTTCATACTATTTTTTAATATCTATTGCCAAGTGAAAATAAAATGGTTCTTTTGTTAATATTACACAATAACATTTTGTCAATATTGCACAATAACATTCGCATCAAATGAATTTATAAATATTTAATAATTACCTATATTACAGTTTCAGCAATGGAGGAATTAAGAAAATTTAGGGTGATTATGACGAGTTCATCTTTGCTTCCTTGCCTTGTAAAATTTTGCAAAGTAATAATAACAAAAGAATCACTGTATTTTCATTTAGCAATAAATACTAAAAATAGTACGAAATATATTTCTTTTAAAAAAGAACTGGGTTGGCCTAATAATTATGGCTGGTAGGGTGTTTTGTAGAGGATAGAAAAGAGATGTAACTTAAATTTAATATCAGGAAGAGACATTTGAAGTTTATTTTTACGATTCTATTAAGACAGGCTTGCTAACCATTACACCACCTCGAGATGCCCTCGATTTTCTAAGCGCCACATAGATGTGGCACAAGGCCGAAAGTATGGGACACCCAGTGAGGATCGAACTCACTACACAATTTTAACGATTCTAGCGAGACAGGCTTGCTAACCATTACACCACCTCGAGATGCCCTCGATTTTCTAAGCGCCACATAGATGTGGCACAAGGCCGAAAGTATGGGACACCCAGTGAGGATCGAACTCACTACACAATTTTAACGATTCTAGCGAGACAGGCTTGCTAACCATTACACCACCTCGAGATGCCCTCGATTTTCTAAGCGCCACATAGATGTGGCACAAGGCCGAAAGTATGGGACACCCAGTGAGGATCGAACTCACTACACAATTTTAACGATTCTAGCGAGACAGGCTTGCTAACCATTACACCACCTCGAGGTGCCCTCGATTTTCTAAACGCCACTTAGAAGTGGCACAAGGCCGAAAGTATAGGACACCCAGTGAGGATCGAACTCACTACACAATTTTAACGATTCTAGCGAGACAGTCTTGCTAACCATTACACCACCTCGAGGTGCCCTCGATTTTCTAAACGCCACTTAGATGTGGCACAAGGCCGAAAGTATGGGACACCCTGTGAGGATCGAACTCACTACACAATTTTAACAATTCTAGCGAGACAGGCTTGCTAACCATTACACCACCTCGAGGTGCCCTCGATTTTCTAAACGCCACTTAGATGTGGCACAAGGCAGAAAGTATGGGGTACGCAGTGAGTATCGAACACACTACTCAGTTGTAAAAGGTTCTCGACAAGCTAACCATCACACGACGATGAAATGCCCTTCCTGTAGTTTATAGGTAGTCCTTTCTTTTCGCTTTTTTTAAAAACTACTTCCTGTAGGAGGTCTTGCAGTTTTCTTTCTGTGTTTGCTATCAGAACTGTATCATAGCATATCTTTTATTCTTCAGATTGCATCCGCCAATGATGAATACTGGCAGGCATTCTAGGGCTCTCAGAATATTCTCGCCATACAAGTTGTCTTACGTCTATTTCTATATTTGTAAATCTGCTGAACTCGTTTCTTGTCCGTATGCAGGCAGTTTGTTGTCATTAGATTCTTGATTACTCTGATGTCTTTCCCAAAAACATCGAGGCTGCTGAGCATCTCCATCAGTTCTTTGTGGCGTATTTTGTCGAATGAGACCAAATTACGACTTCAAATTTCTGAGATGAGGTAGTATTTACATTATTCGGACTATTGTCCTCATCTTTGTGGCCATTTGTACAACGTTTAATAATAGATCATTCTATTTGTCTATATTTCTGTGATGAGGTAGTATTTACAGTATTTACATTATTCGGACTATTGTCCTCATCTTTGTTGCCATTTGTACAACGTTTGATAATAGATCATTCTATTTGTCTATATTTCTGAGATGAGGTAGTATTTACAGTATTTACATTATTTGGACTATTGTCTTCATCTTTGTTGCCATTTGTACGACGTTTAATAATAGATCATTCTATTTGTCTATATTTCTGAGATGAGGTAGTATTTACAGTATTTACATTATTTGGACTATTGTCCTCATCTTTGTTGCCATTTGTACGACGTTTAATAATAGATCATTCTATTTGTCTATATTTCTGAGATGAGGTAGTATTTACAGTATTTACATTATTCGGACTATTGCCCTCATCTTTGTTGCCATTTGTACGACGTTTAATAATAGATCATTTTATTTGTCTATATTTCTGAGATTAGGTAGTATTTACATTATTTGGACTATTCTCCTCATCTTTGTTGGCGTTTGTGCGATGTTTCGGCCGTTGTAATCTCCGGCCTTCTGCAGGTGCTAGGAATTTCGAACTGAATCCTTTCTTACAATTACTGGTGCATATAATTCTCATTCCTTGCGTATTATTAATGCCATGTTGGGAAGTCATGAGTTATCTCCCTCTAACCCTGCAAGTTACGTGTTCACTACTGCTGTAGCCTGGTATTGGACTCACAAATTTATGGGTCAAGTCACAAGAACTAACCAACGTCTATAACCATTGGGCCATGTGTCCTTATTTAGTGGATATAGACGTTGGTTAGTTTCTGACTTCTCTTAGAGTTGTAAGTTTAAGACCAGGCGTGAACAAGTAACTTACAGGTTCAAAGGGAGATAACTCATGACTTCCAATCGAGGCTTTACGCAAGGAATGGAATTCATATACCCCGGTGATCGTAAGAAAGGGTTCGGTTCGAAATCATGGCACCTGAAGAAGGCCGGAGCGTATAACGACCGAAACGTCGTACAAATGTTCGCGCTGTTGCACGTGTGTATTCGCAATTGACTTTGAATAATTTGGTTTTGCTGGTTATGGTGAAGAAACAGAAGGGGATTTTTGTGGTTTCGGTTTTGTTCATTTACTAGTTGACTAACCCAGCGTTTTCCGGGATCTATAAACAAATTTATATTGGCAGTGGTACAATTCTTTAGACTGAAGAATTAATATACGCTAAATTTCCTGAACTCGTAACTACATCTTTTATTGTTGACGTCGTCACGTTTCGGCCTTTCTACTTTTTATACTTTTCGGAATCTTTATGTAATAATCGATAAGATTGCGCTAAAAAAAAAAAATTAAAGGTGGTGTTAATGTCGTACAGGTCCGCCAAAATGGATAGGACAGGAAAGTGTTTAACCTGAAGTTTGACTTGAAATTCGATAAGGGCACCAGATTTCGCCAGCAGCTTCTCGAGCCGCCCAGGAATTGCGTCAACTGATTTCAGCGGCTACTGAGTAAATTTTCGTTAAAGGTCCTGAACGCTTTTCGCTCTTCAAATTTATCCAAAATATCATTATTTCTGTGCAAATGTATATGTTGAACTCAAATCAACAATTACTTATTGAAGAAACCTACCTTTTTTTATCCGAATGTCCATAAAAAAAAACGAACTATATCTCGCACTTTTTGTCTCCCGTAACTCTCACGAAGTCATGTAATTAACTGCAGAATGACGTTCTGTGTAGGCAACAAATTTCGGCCGATTTACTTCCTTTACTGAAACTTCCGCCTATTTACTTCCTGTAATGAAAGTAATACGCGTAGTAATAAAATCGCGTATTACTTTCATTACAGAAAGTAAATATCCAGAAGTTCCAGTGAAGGAAGTAAATCGACCGGAAATAGACCGAAATTTGTTGTCCTACGCAGAAAGTCATTCAGCACTTAATTACATGACTGCTTTAGAGTTACGGAAGACAAAATGTAGTTCGATTTTTTTATGGACGTTCAGATAAAAAAAGGTAGGTTTCTTCAATAACTAATTGTTAATTTGAGTTCAGCATATACATTTGCACAGAAATAATGCTATTTTGGATATATTTGAAGCGGGGAAAGCCTTCGGGACATAAAACGAAAATTTACCAGCAACTCTTGATATGAATGATATAACTACTTGTATTTGCTTCTCAAGTTTTTCCAAAGTCTTGGTTTGGTATAGCAAACTTGCAACCAGAATCAAAGAAAAAAATTTTCACTGAATATTAAGTCATGATTCCTGGCTGGCCAATCATACACAAAATAGTGAGTTACTTTTCAATCAACCTGTACATATCAATCATCAATTCTTTTTTAAAAATCATTTATACCGAATCAAGGCAAAAAAGCTCCTAGAATACAAGAGGGAGATACTGAGTATGAAAGAATGAGAAAAATTATTAAGGAGAGAGGAAAATAAAACATTAAGAAGACATTAAGATAACGATTGGCTTTACCTTTAAATGTTTGAAGATCAAAGTCGACTACAAGAAAAGAAACCGGAAGAAAGTTCCACGAGCAAGAAACCTGACAGAAGAAACCGTCAGCAAAGAACTTACGGTTGCATCTAGCCATTTCAACTGTAAAATGATGAGACCTTGCCGCCAATCTAGTACTGTGCTTAAATTCAGTAAATACAGTAAAGTACATCAGAACAATTATCATTAAATTATAGAAAATATACAGGGAAGCCAGATTACGGGAATGAGAAAGAGATTAACAATAACATTGCAGATTTGTCTTTTTTTTATTAAGAATGCCTAAATATATAGAAGGAGCAAAAATGGCCGCAATATCCAAGGCGAGGTCGAATAGCAGGCTTCTAAACATATGTACACCCTTGTGAAAATTAGCTGAAACAACTGCTTTAGTTTAATTTCTTTCACCATATGGTCAGTTTTAAAGCAGCTAACTCTTCAGTTAGAACACTTCGCAGATATTTAAATTTTTGTACCTGCTTGATTTTGATACCACCCACCTGTATTTGGCACTTTGGGTTGTTCTTTTTGCTGATGACCATGCATTTGGTTTTCTTGCAGTTTATGTGTAATCCCTTCATGACGCTCTCTTCAGTTATCTTCTGTAGGAGGTCCTGCAGTTTTTTTCCGTGTCTGCAATCAACACTGTGTCGTCTGCGTATCTTATGTTGTTCAGATTGTGACCCCCGATGACAAATCTAGGCATAACATCTAGGGTCCTCAAAATATTCTCACTGTGCAAGTTAAATAGATCCGGTAAAAATACAAAGCCCTGTCTTACGCCTCTTTCTATCTTTGTATAGCTGCTGAATTCGTTACCTGTCCATATGCAGGCAGTTTACTGCCAGTAGAGGTTTTTAATTACCCTAATGTCTTTCCCAAATATGTCGATCCTGCTGAGCAATGCCATATAAAACCATGTATATCGTAAATCTAACCTGCAACATTTTCTTTTTTTCTAAGGATTTTTTTCAGGCAACCATTTACTCTTGCTTCTGATCTGTATGACGAGATCAAAATAGCAACTGATTCCCAGAATGACCCCAAGACTGTCATTAGTGGGGCAAATAATGGCTTGTCGCGTTTCATGCCTCCAAGACTAAACTTCTCTACATTAATCATCTGAGAGACCGCTTCTATCAGTATGGCTGATGCTAGCCTTTATTTGACTCGTTGCAGCTTTTTGTGCTAAGGTTCTCCGCTGACCTGAGGTGGAAAGACTTTTGCCCGCTTTTGTCCTGCTCTCATAATTTTTCTCACATATCCTCCCATACCTCAACAAAAAACAATTTTTTCGTTAATATTTTTACATGATCATGACTCTCCCCAACTTCCAACATTCATTCACACACGCTCGTCATATAGGTGATCTACTGCATTCCTTTTGCCTTTGGTATGTCCTGTGAGTGTTAAATTCTCCATGTCTTCTTTTCTCATTATATGTCTAAGAAGTTTCTGATTTGGGTATAACCATCCTTTTTATTTCCATTTTTCTTCAGACTTATTCGTTGCTTACGTAGAGGATTCTTCGTTGTTTATACATGGGATTCTCAGCATCTATCTGTAGAACTGTATTTCTGTTGCTTCTAGTTTCTGATGCGTCTTTATGAGATTGTCCGTGAAGTGTCTCGTCCTGATGTTAAGTATTCAAGTCCTTTTGTTTCCATTTTCTCTAAAACTTTGTCGTTGCTCATTTGTTCAGTCCATGGTATTCTCAACATCCTTCTGTAGAACCATTCGGTGCCATATAGTGCTTGTCTCACGATATAAAATACGACTGAATAGAGCGCTTATGAGGCACCCTGTGCCATATCTGGTCGGGTGTTCTTGCTATCCACCAAGGTGTCCTTGACAAAATCCAACAGAGAATCTGTAAGGAGATCGACTTGGCAGCTTGGATACAGTCACTTTCTCACCGGCGTAATGTGGCTCCCCTGTGTCTCTTCTACAAATACTTTCACAGCTTCTGCTCCGATGAACTTATCTCACTGGTAACCCCTATATATGAATTTACTCGAGACACAAGATTAGCAAATAAGTCCCCCACTTTTAGTGTGAAACCAATAAAATGTACACGTAAATTCTACTCCATCGGCTTTTTTTCTCGAAATTCTCGCCTGTGGAATTCTCTTCCGTTTACTTGCTTCCTCGACAGCTAAAATCTTGAAGAATTTAAAGGTAAAGTTTCCTATCTTGCATCTGCATCCTCTCTCTCATACTCCTTTCTTCGTCCACTCCACTATTCTTATCCTTCACTTACCCACTTCCTGATATCTCCTATAATCTGTTACTCTTTCTCATAACTTTCCTCCTATGTAACCCCCTGCAAAACAGTGGCAATAAAATGCCTTGCTTGGGGCGATATGAGTATAAAAAAAATTCTATGCAATTATAATGTAAACAAAGTGGGGGATCAATTCTTCATTACAATCACTATATAAACTGATCCCTCATTTTGTGGCCACAGTCACCCTACTTTTACACTTCTTTTCCTGACATCCCCTATAACCTGTCACTCTTTCTCATAACTTTTCTCCTATGTAACCCCCTGCAAAACTGACAGTAAAATGCCTAGCTTAGGGCGACATGATTATAAAAAAAAATTAATCTACTCTTCGAAAATTAATCACAATATACAAGGTTGTTTCACTAGATCCTTTATGACTGAGTAGGGAGTCTAATACTCATTGGGCACTTTATATCTTCAGACTTGGGCCACGTCAAAGCTAAGCTTATAAAATGACCATTTTGACCGCGAAATCAAATTTGACTGAATACTGAGTTTGAAACCAGCTGAGTGCCCCATACATTTGACCTTGTCTCACATCGAAGCTACGCTTTAAAAATCACCCTATAGGAGGGCCAATATTACATAACAGTTAAGTACTCTGTGTCTTTAACAGGATTTTCTTTTTTCGCAATACTTTGTGGTGCAGTGGATATCGACTTGAAACGACAAATCGGGGAGTTTGAATTCCAGTCGAATTCCTTGCATTCACTTACGCGCAAATACCCTTGGGAAAGGTATTAATCCGTGTCTTCCCTCCAGTTATCGGTTAAATAACAGGACAGATTAGATTCAAAAGCCTTGGGTGACAACCAGTCTACCGCAGAAAGCAATGGCAATCTACTGCAGGATAATCTTCTGCTCGGTGAGTCATGTCTCTTTCGAGACATGATCGCCCAAGTGTGTATCACGTACTTAACTGACTTAGCTTTTGAGATGCTTCTTTTGTTATCCCAATGCGCCTTAGAATTTAGCTGTCGAACTTTCAATTTTCTGTTATACGACGTACTAGATATTTAAATTTTGGCATCTCTTTACACTAGCTCAGAATTCTTTATTCTTTCTCGCTTTTTTATGTATGGAATTTTGAGCTAATGCAGTGGGTCATGCAAAAAGAAATGTGTTCATCCAGAAATTTCTTGATGAATGACAATTAAAGTTGACCTTGAAAATATAAAGGTTCTACTTGATATTTAAAATCCAGTTTCTCACCTTCACTTGGAGAACTGAGCCCCAAACAGTTTCTGTTGAAATCAACATAACAGATTGCACTCTGAGTGTTCTGCTAATGTTCTTAAACGCTTTTTTTGTTAATTCAGTATTGCAATCATCCCTGCCTTCTGCATATTGGATGCGAATTTTCTGCATCTTATACACGTCGTTTATTTTCCTATTTGGTTTTAATAGCTGCTAATATATAATTCTTCTATGGGCCACGTCCCTTCAGAGCATAGACGATCATGGCTTTCCACAACTTCCCATCTAGTATGACTTCTAGCGGTTTTTCTCCATTTGTAGTGCAGTGTATATCGGCTCAGGACGAGAAATCGGGGAGCCGAGTTCGAATTCCAGTTGAATTCCTTGCATTCATTTACGCACAAATACCCTTGGGAAATGTATTAATCCGTCTCTTCACTCCAGTTATGGGTTAAATAACAGGACAGATAAGCAACCAATCTACCGCAGAAAGCAATGGCAACCTACTGCGGGATAAACTTCTACCCAGTCAGTCACGTCTCTTTCAAGACATGATCGCCCAAAGCGTGTATCACGTATGGCACTTAACTGACTGACTGAATATAATAGTTGGAAACATGATTAAGGCTTCTACTTGGTATAAAGTGGGAAATCTGTTTTCAATTGTTATGAAGTAATAAACTGATCCCCCGCTAATTACTACTTAATAATATAATGCATATCTTCTCCTTCTAGCTATGAGTTAAATAACAGGACAGACTGGGTTCTATAGCCTTGGCTGGCAACCAGTCTACTGCAGAAAGCAATGGCAAATTACTAGGGGATAATCTTCTGCCCAGGCATTCATGTCTCTTTCGAGACATGATCGCCCAAGCGTGTATCACGTATGGCACTTAACTGACTGACTGAATATAATAGTTGGATACATGATTAAAGCTTATACTGGGCATAAAGTGGGTGATCGGTTTTCTATTCTTATGTAGTAATAAACTGATCCAGCACTAATTACTACTTAATATTACAATTCATTTTTCCCACTATGTGTCAAATAACAGGACAGATTGAACTCTATAGCCTTGACTGGCAACCAGTCTACCGCAGAAAGCAAAGGTAATTTACTTCGGGATAATCTTCTGCCTAGTCAGTCATGTCTCTTTCGAGACATGATCGTCCACAGTGTGTATCACGTATGGCACTTAACTGACCAAGACTCACTTCCTTTGTTCTGCCATCCCTACACATAAGCTTATAAGGTAGATGACCCGCTTCCTCCTTACAGTTACTTGGGCATGTTGAGGGCAAGAGTGACCTATCACTCTTGCCCTCAACATGCCGAAGTAACTGTTTTCCATGACCTCCTTCCTTGTTATGTGTCCAATCAAATTTATTTTCTTGATTTTCTGCTCTGTTCATGGAATTTTCAATATCCTTCTGTTGAACTACATTTCTGCAGGTTCGAGTTTTTTCGTCATCAGAGGGGGAGGTTGTTCAATATTCACTGCCATTAAAAACTTGAGTTACATCGTAAATATATCGAACATCATTATTTTTTGTTTCTTAGGATTTTTGCAGACACGACCATATTCTTTCAATTATGATAGTAATTCTGATCAATTTGACAAGGTCAAAATGGCATCTGATGTCAAAATCGACATCAAGATCATCGTTAACTGGGACAAAAGATGGCTTCCACTTTTAATGTCTCCAAGACTAAACTTTTCTGCATTTGTCATCTGAGAGACCTCTCTGTCTCCCATCATCATCGCTGATGCTAACATCCGGTAAAGTGATTTTTGTGCCTGATCGGACTTACACTACCGACCATAAGTTTGGGACCACTTAGATTTATTCTCTAAGAGAAAGAAATAACAGTTTTTATGTCTTAGAAGAATAAATACAGATATATTTCATTGTTGCTCACAATTGTACAATAATTAAAACCAAAATTAACAGAGTAAATTCAAATTTAATTAAAGTTAATTCATATTTTCTTTTCATCAAAGAAACCACCACGAGCCTTTATTACTGTAGAGCAAATCCTTGGCATTATTTCTAATAACTTACAAAAATAAGTTGGTGAAAGTGATTTCCAAACATCCTGCAAGCATTTAAACAACATTTGTTCATTTTTAGGAATTTCATTTCGAACTGTACGATCAATTTCATCCCTTATTCGCCATCTTTAATAGTGGTTTCTTAACCGCTACATAGCCTTTAAGCCCAGCAGAATGAAGTCATCTCTTAACAGTAGTAACAGCTACTGGATGTTGCCGAGTAGAATTCATTTCAATTGTTAATTTCGGAGCGTTTTTTTTTTCTATTCCTCTTGCTAGATATGATCAAGTGCCTATCCTCTACAATAGATGTTACTCTGGGCCTACCAGATCTTTTTTAGTCAATATTTTTCACGAAGTTGTTGAAAGCAATAATGCACGCCATTTTTTGATAGGCCTAATTTTTTAGCGATAACACGTTCAGAATATCCTTCTTTCGAAAGAATTTCAACCTGAGTTCTTTTTTCAATGCTAATCTGTGCCTTCCTTGCCATTTATACCGTAGTAATGTGGTTTACAAAAATAAATCATACCGTAATTATAATATCTGAATAAATCTGAATTTTCGGCAAAATCTTGATCACAATAAGAGGAGTCAAGTAGCAAACTGAGTAAATGTTCACTTCAAAGTTGAAAAGAATACTTTTTTTTTTACATCTGCATAAGAATAATAAAAAATACAAACTCGGCGAATTTGATTCAGCTAAAAATTTGTGTGGTCCCAGACTTATGGTCGGTAGTGTACATAAAAGGAATAACAATATTGAATCGATTGCTACGTCAGCCACTATGAATCTCGGATCGCTGTGTCGGACAAGACAATTTTCTATCTAGAATCTTTCTTGCATATCTATAAGTATGCCATTCGTTCATGTTTAGAATATTGCTGCTACATATGGGCGTTGATTTTGGTATTTATATTAAGAAAATCAGTTAAGTGCCGTACGTGATACGTGCTTTGGGTGATCATGTCTCGAAAGAGACATGACAGACTGGGCAGAAGATTATCCCGCAGTAGGTTGCAATTGCTTTCTGCGGTAGACTGGTTGCCGACCAAGGTTATAGAACCCAATATGTCCTGTTATTTGACTCGTAGCTAGAGGGAGAAGATATGTATTATATTATTAAGTAGTAATTAATGGGAGATCAGTTTATTACTATATAACAATATAAAACTGATCCCCCACTTTATACCCAGCAGAAGCCTTAATCGTGTTTTCAACTATTATATTCAGTCAATCAGATAAGTGCCATAAGTGATACACGCTTTGAGCGATCATGTTTCGAAAGGGACATGGCTGACTAGGCAGAAGATTATCCCGCAGTCGGTTGCCATTGATTTCTGCGGTAGACTGGTTACCAAGTAAGGCTACAGAATCCGATCTATCTTATTATATAACCCATAACTGGAGGGAAGAGATGGATTAATACTTTCCCATGGGTATTTGTGCGAAAGTGAATGCAAGAAAATCAACTGGAATTCGAAAGCTAGTAGTGCGCTTAGATTCACGTGGACGGGACACAAGGCAAAAAGCAGTTGTCATGAAAATATTTGTAGAAAAGACAGAGGGAAGCCACGTCACGTTGGGAAGAAAGTGAGTGAACTCGACATGCCTTTCTTTCCTCTATCGCTCTTGCTTTTGACCTGTCCTGTGAGTATCAAATTTTCCAAGCTCTCTTTCGTCATTATAGACCCTAGAAAAGTCAACTGTAACTTTTTGATGTTAAGCATAAGTATCTTTTTTGTTTCCATTTTCTATAAAACTGTTGTGGAGCCAGGATAGGTCCGGGAGAAAAACACGAACTCGGATATTAGTGAGACATATATATTTAACGAAAGAACAAATACAAAGAGTGTTACACGTCAGTCTGACTGCCAAGTATTAGACCGAAGTGACTCAACCCAACTCAACTTCACCCCGAGAGGCATTTTTTTTAATCATTTCACCTCGAGCAAGGCGGTAACGCCACTGATGTGCAGGGGGCTACGTAAGAGTGAACGGATTGGAAAAGAGAAAGCCGGAAACCACATCCTAAACAGGGAACAAGGGATGAGCGTCTTCACCTGTTCAATAGGCGTGGGTGGAGTGTGAACCGGGCGACAGTTTAGTCTATCTACTCCAATTGAATTCTCCCAGTATTCATAATAATAGGAAGAGTTCATTGTAGTCCAAAAAGGGTAGGTCCCATAACAATATACTTTGCTGTATTCGATCCATTTAACTAAGAATTCTATGCATTCTTCTATGGAACACATTTCGGTTACTTCAGGTCTCTTCTTCATGTGTGTGGTGACTGTCCAGCATTCATTGCTATATACGAAGACTGGTATATACGTAACGGTTTACTACCTTTTTCAATGTTGCTAAATATTTTTTCTATATACTACTATTTTTTCTTTTTTTTTAAATTTTCAGTTTTCTATTTTCCCCTGATTTAAAAAAAAAAAATTATTTTTTGTGACTTTCCTGTTCTTAATTTTCTTCCCCTTTTTTGCAGATGTTTACTTGTTGTGGTGCGGTGGATATCCGCTCGGATCAGGAAATCAGAGATCCGAGATCGAATTCCGGTTCAGTTCGTTGCTTTCATTTACGCACAAATACCCTTGGGAAAGGGATCAAAATAGCAAGACATGTTGGTGTCTATAGTCTTGGTTGGCAACCAGTCTACCGCACTAAGTAAAGGCAACCTACTGCGGGAAAATCTTCCCACTCAGTCATGTCTCTCTCTCTCTCGAGAGAGAGAGAGACATGATCGCCCAAGCGTGTATGGCATTTAACTGACTTATTTTCAATATTAGCCCTTTTTTTCCCCTTATTCTCGCGCTTCTAGTTTCTTTAACTCGGCCTTGTACCAGACGCGGTTATTTTCTGTCGACTTTAGTCTCTTTAGTGACTAAAATAAGTCACTTTCCAAAAGCAGATGTTTTGGTAAAGACATTGGAAGCAAAATCCGATGCTAAGACAGTCTTACAAGTCATAATGTCTTTGGAAACAAAGAACTATTTCCAAGTGGTTTTGTAAATTATATTGTTTTATGATGTAAGTGCCATCTACAAGCGGTTCTGACAAGCAACAAACGACTGTAAGAAGATCCAGGAAAGGCAATTTGATAAATTCTTAAATTTTTAAAGTAGTGTAAGACTATTAAACACTTTTAATATTCAGTCAGTTAAGTGCCATGCGCGATACACGCTTGGGCGATCATGTCTCGAAAGAGACATGACTGACTGGGCAGAAGATTATCCCGCAGTAGGTTGCCATTGCTTTCTGCGGTAGACTGGTTGCCGACCAAGGCTATAGAACCCAATCTGTCCTATTATTTAACCCATAACTGGAAGGAAGAGACGGATTAATACCTTTCCCAAGGGTATTTGTGCGTAAGTGAATGCAAGGAATTCAACTGGAATTTGAACTCGGTTCTCCGATTTCTCGTTCCGAGCCGATATCCACTGCGCCACAACATCTTTTAATATTAAATAGACATATTACGTATAATCGTTAAAATACAGATAACAACGCGAAGATAAGGCGAAAAGATTGTCAATAAAAAAGAAAAATAATCTTGTAAAACTTAAAGCAGCGTGCCAATCCTGACATCAGTAAAACAAAAATACGAAAAACAAGTATCAGTCCATAAGTTTTGGACATAAACAAACAAAAAAAAGTTTTGTGGATGCCCTCCTCACCTGCCTGCAACCCCTTGACTATTTCCTCTGGGGGCGTGATCGAGGCTAAGTCCAACAAGCACGCCCACAACAACTCACTGAAAGCTGCCATCGTGGAGGCGTTCGCCGCTATGGACAACAATATGGTCGCCAAAGCGTGTGACTCATTTCACACCCGCCTTGAGATCGTCGTCGCCGCTGACGACGATTACATTGAAAAATAATGTAGTACGTATCTCTACGTGTTACTAAATAAACTGTCGGTTCTCTGCATATACAACATTTGTTTTTATTGCCTATTTTGTTTTCTTTTTGTCAAGTGTCGAATTTTGCTGCAACATCCTGTAAATTTATTTAATAAGAACATTTGAATTTTTTCACTTGTTTATATAATTCATATTTATTACATTCATTGTTATATATATATATATATATATATATATATATTGGAGTAGATAGACTAAACTATCGCCCGGTTCACACTCCACACACGTCTATTGAACAGGTGAAGAGGCTCATCCCTTGTTTCCTGTTTATATATATATATATATATATAATGCATTTACATATATATATATATATATATAATGCATTTACATATATATATATATATATATATATATAATGCATTTACATATATATATATATAATGCATTTACATATATATATATATAATGCATTTACATATATATATATATATATATATATATATATATATATATATATATATATATATGCCCGGTTCCTCCACCCACGTCTTTTGAACAGGTGAAGAGGCTCATCCCTTGTTCCCTGTTTAGGATATGGTTTCCGGCTTTCTCTTTTCCAATCTTCTCACTCTTCAGTAGCCCCCTGCGCATCAGTGGTGTTGCCGCCTTGCTTGGGGTGATATGATTAAAATATATATATATATATATATATATATATATATATATATATATATTGCTCATAAATTCGAAAAAAACGGCTTGGAGGTAAATCCCAAACGACCCGATTAATATTAAATATTAACACTGATCCAGCCAGAGAGCTCAATATAACTACCGGGTGCTGCATCCCCCTTGACTATTTCTTCTGGGGCGTGATCGATGCCAAGATCAACAAGCAGGCCCACGACTATGAACAAGGACATGGTCGCCAAAGCGTGTGACTCATTTCGCGCCCGCCTTGAGATGGTCGTCGCCGCCGACGGCGGTTACATTGAATGATAATGTAGTATTAACTCATACTGTTGGCAAATAAATTTTCGGGTTTCTGCATATACAACTTTTGATTTTATTGTTTATTTCGTTTTCTTTTTGTCAAGTGTCAAATTTTGCTGCAACACCCTCTATGTGGAAACGGTTAACCCTAGACTTTTTGTAATTGTTTCACCGTAAGCAAACCTAACCTAATAGCGCACTTAAATTCACGTGGACGGGGAGCCAGAAAAAAAGGATCGTCACAGCAGTAGCCATGAAGATATTTGTGCAAAAGACAGAGGAAAGCCAAATCACCTCAGTGAGAAATTGACTGAACTCGTGATGCCAAGTCAGAACCGATTACATTGCAGATCCTTCTTTGGATTTTTTCGGGAAATTACAAATGAATAGCAGGAGCACCCGACCAGATATGGCAACAGTATTCAATGCACGGATGAATGATAGATTTATAAACGTGCAAGATACACTCAGACGAGAAAAAAAATTCTGGTCTGACACAGAGACCCAACCTTCCTAGCAGGAGATGCAGCTAAAGACAACCTATGGACACCTGATGAGGACCAGAGGGTACTTGGTCGGAACGTTGTGTCTATTATAACACCTATAGCAACCAAGATGAGAACAAAAGTTCGAAATAATTCCAAGATTATTGAAAATTACTCATCTCAGAAATAAATACAAATTATGACAAGTGGCATGAACCCACTAACATAATCCAGTTGTCAAAAGCCACCTGACACTGAATATAAAAGGCTCCAAAAATACACCACTAAAGTCCTTCGGGACGGTGGATATAGCAGTTGGTTATACATGTATTAGTATCATCTAGTTGCCATGAGTTCAATCCTTGGATTTTTTTAGCGACGAAACAAATCCAACATGAAAGAACAATAAATGATTTCGCAGGATATTTCGCAATAATCAACGAGATAATCCACATCAGCCAATTTATGGACACCTGATGATGATCAGATGGTACTTGCTCGAAACTTTGTGTCTATTATATCAAAAAGTTCAATCAGAAATTGTATCAAAAGTTCGAAATGTAATGTATCTAAGCTGCATTCACCCTAGTCGGGTTGAGCCGGCTTCTTCCCCGACGAAGAAAGTCTCATTGGGATTTGTTTAACGACAGGGTTCCAAGTCCTACCCTGTTATTTAACCCATAACTGGAGGGAAGTGACGGATTAATATCTTTCCCAAGGGTACCAGCGCGTAAATGAATGCAGAGCGTTTAGTTGGAATTCGAACTCGGCTCACCGATTTCTCTTTTCGAGCCGATATCTACTGCACCACAACACATATCTGTCAATAAACGCTTACAGCACCTGGTATTCCCAAGCGGTCACCCATCTAAGTACTGACCAGCTTGCTTAACTTCGGTGTTCGAACGAGAACCTGTATATTCAACGTGATATAACCGTAGGATCTGAGAGATTCATTCCACTTGTTGAAGATTTTTGTGATCAGGGAAGCATCCTCATAGGAATCGGTTCAACAGTTCAGCGGTTCGTGAAGCTGCTTGAGTGGAACTTACGTCTCATCATTAGTGGCGTTACCCCACTGTCAAAAACAGAATATAGCGGAAGGAGTCAACTTCTGAGGCGGTACAGGTAACCTACCATTTCTCAAGCATCTTTAGCGATGAATCGTGTGTACACCTTTGAGATCTAGTCTGAATTGAAGTCCCAACAGGTGAAAATTCAGGGTACCCTTGGTGATGATAGACAGTTAATAGTTTAGTTTTCAAGGTGTTGAATGTAACCAACCAGTTTTCCTCTATTGAGCTGCTAGAGCTGGGTCAGATGAGCGATCAGCTGGAAGGTTCTGGTCATCAAGAGCGGTGGTTCTTAAACATTTTCTTTAAGAATCCAATGAAAGCTATGGACCGCTCTTCTCCAGAATTATTTGCATCTAATGTGCATGTATTTATCAAGATCTTATTGTCTCTTATGACAGAAAATTTGAAAGAAATTATGATCAACACGAGTATATAAGGAGATAATAAGCCGTGACAAACCGACTATACAGTAATATTACAAATCACTCAGTTAAGTGCTATATGTGATACACGCTTTGGGCGATCATGTCTCGAAAGAGACACGACTGACAGGGCAGAACTTTATCCCGCAGTAGGTTGCCATTGCTTTCTGCGGTAGATTGGTTGCTAGCCAAGGCTATAGAATCCAATCTGTCCTATTATTTGATTCATAGCTAGATGGAGAAGATATGTATTATATTATTAAGTAGTAATTAGTGGGGGATCAGTTTATTACTTCATAAAAATAGAAAACTGATCCCCCACTTTATGACCAGTAGAAGCTTTAATCATGTTTCCAACTATTATATTCAGTCAGTCAGTTAAGAGCCATACGTGATACACGCTTTGGGCGATCATGTCTCGAAAGAGACATGACTGACAGAGCAAAACTTTATCCTGCAGTAGGTTGCCATTGCTTTCTGCGGTAGATTGGTTGCCAGCCAAGGTTATAGAACCCAATCTGTCCTATTATTTAACCTATAATTGGAGTGAAGAGACTGGTTAATACCTTTCCGAAGGTATTAGTGCGTAAGTGAATGCAATGATTTCAAATGGAATTCGAACTCGGTCTCCCGATTTGTCGTTTCGAGTCGATATCCACTGCACCACGACGCACATCTCAATATTACAAATCAATTATTTTTTATTGTTCACAAAAGCAAGACTAGAAAGCTGTATAAGTAAAATAGAAAATGATTTCAGTCTTAGAGTATATGCTCATCAAGGAAGCATATTTATTTTTTTACAAAAATAAAGAATTATAAAACTTAAAAAAAGACTAATTTGGTTAATATTTGAAATATTCACTTGAAGGCAACTTTGCATCCAATGTGTATAATATATTTTATTTATAAATGTAAAAGAAGAAGATATTAAGAAGTGTCAAGTACTTACCAGGTGGCATATTTTCGCAGCCTCTTTAGAAACGGGATGTGTTTACGAGTTCCACCTGAGATTTGGGTTGACTTCAAGACCCAGTAGGCACTCAAGGTCTCCCCGGGGAAAACACCCGTTTATCGTGACAGGCGAAAATTCAGGGGGCGCTTGGTTATTATGGCTGGTTTATGATGTTATTCTAATTGTCTTTTTTGTTGAAATATATGATGTCTATTCATAAAATTAATTAAACTATGTAACCTCCTGAGGAGCAGATTACAACATTACACATTATATATAAAGAAAAAACTGCGAGAAGCGGTGAACGTTTTGTTTAAAGTGTAGATTTAGTGTTGTTATTATTACAAGATTTTTATATAATTTTTCGTGTGTTCTTATGATTTTTCCTTTTCAGAACTCAAATTATATAAGAACTAGCAGTATAGCCCGGCGTTGCTCGGGTGTAATGAAAGCTTTAAAACTAATCCATGATCCTGGAGCTCAGACTCTTTGGACTTTGGCACGAAAGACTAAAAATCAATAGTTGTTTCCAGTTAAAGCGAAACCGTAGACTGAAAGAAAAATGAATGGATGTAAGTCAAATTTTGATTCCCTGGTATCGATATCAAATAAGTTTTTTTCGTCGTAAACTGAATTTTGAAGGCTAAATAAGTCCTCTGAGTAAATGGTATCATGGCTTTGACTAAGAACTACAATTATACCTACTTAGAGCTAAACCCGAAGCAAAAACTAAAATAAATGGGCTGAAAATAATACAGACATACAGGCAGATAAACAGACAAACACACAAACATCTTGTCTTATATATATATATATATATATATATATATATATATATATATATATATTATTGATTTTCTGCACTATTGTAAGAACTGCAACCTTGAAACTTCTGAATATCGTTTCTTATGTCTTTGTCTATGAGTGTATCAAATTTCTATAACCCGATGTTTTTCGATTATCGATACTTATCGGGGGTACCTCGACACAAAAACTACCTAAGTACACTCGCAGACGCTTATAGTACAACTGTGCAAGTTTTCAAGAAAATCGGTTCAGCCGTTTCGGAGTCTATAGGTAACCGACACACACACACACAGAGACAAAGTTCCATTTATAAATAAGTTTAGATCGATACAGTTTTGGACTTACCTCTTGTGTTCCGTATCTTACTTCCAGCAAAAACCGGTTACTATAATTCTACGGCGATGTTTCGTCACAACTTCACAACAAATTGGCGACCAAGATCCAGAATAGAAAATCACCATAACAGGGGTGCGGATGTTTTTGAGTCACTCTCGTACTTCGCTATTTAATGTTCCCACAAGTGTATGCACGCACTTAAACACACACAATTGAAATTTAAAAGAAGACAGAAGAACATGTTTTCCCTTCCACTCAACATGAAGAAACCCCTACCGTTGGTGAGTAATAAAATCGTTATCGTTTCGAGCGTGAAAAAAAAAAAAATGAAAAAAATAAAAAAACTTGTCGAATAGTTAATTTCCGTCAAACTCATTTCGGCTCCATATGGATAAGGACTCGAGGCAACAAAATTGTGGTTCCATAGAAGGATGCTCTGAAAATGAGATGCGAGCAACGACGACGTTTTCTAGCAAATGAAAACAAAAGGGGCACTTCTATCCACAAAGAGACAATTGGTGAGAAAAGGGAGTTAGGAAATTTGACACTCACAGAATATATTCAACGAGCAAGCAATCTGATGAGCTTGTGTAAATTTATTGAAGGAAAAATTTATAGGAATAAATGGCATAAAAAGGCCTACAAAGAGGGGGGAATTGTGGAGTGGAATGATTATCAAAGTCCAGAAAGGATACAGCAAAAAAGAAGAAGAAGGAGAAGAAAATGAAGAAGAAGGAGGGGGAGAAGAAGAAGTAGAAGAAGAAGGAGGAAGAGAAGAAGAAGAAGAAGAAGGAGGAGGAGGAGGAAGAGAAGAAGAAGAAGGAAGAGAAGACGAAGAAAAAGAAGGAAGAGAAGAAGAAGGAGGAAGAGAAGAAGAAGAAGAAGAAGAAGGAGGAGGAGGAAGAGAAGAAGGAGGAGGAGGAAGAGAAGAAGGAGGAGGAGGAAGAGAAGAAGGAGGAGGAGGAAGAGAAGAAGGAGGAAGATAAGAAGAAGGAGGAGGAAGAGAAGCAGAATAAGGAGGAAGAGAAGAAGGAGGAGGAGGAAGAGAAGGTGGAAGAGGAAGAGAAGAAGAGGAATAGAAGGAGGAAGAGAAGAAGAAAAAGGAGGAGGAAGAGAAGGAGGAAGAGGAAGAGAAGAAGGAGGAAGAGAAGAAGAAGAAGGAGGAGGAGAACTGGTAGTAGAAGGAGAAAAATAAGTAGAAAAAAGAAGAAAGAAGGAGAAGGAGAACTGAAAGAAGAAAAGAGAAGAATAAATAGAAAAGGAAAAAAGAACTAGAAAGAGAAATATAAGAAAAGAAAGAAGAGGTGGAATAAGAAGGAGAATAATAAATAGAAGAGGAAGAAGAAAAGAAAGCGAAAATAGGGAGAAAAAGAAGGGGAAAAAGAAGAAAAAGAAAGAGAAGAAAAGGAAGAACTAGAAGAAGAAAAACTAGAAAAAGAACTAGAAGAAGAGAGAGAAGAATAAAAAAGACGAAGACGAAGAAGAAGCCATATTTCCATCACTTGTGGATTTTAGCCAAATTTGCGCACAGTTGGTTATAAAAAATATTGCTGCAGAGTGTGTAAAATTTAAGACTTTATTATTATTTTTTTATAACCGTTTCACCCCAAGCAAGGCAATACTGTCGCTGGTGCGAAGAAAGTTACAGTGAGAGAAGAGGGAAGACAGAAGAGAAAAAAAAAAGCGGCACAGGGGATGTTGAAAAAAGCCAAAGAGAGAGGTGGGACTGCGAGAAAAGTAATTGATATAGATTAAATAGCAATTGAATTTGCCTATTTTGACGGCAAAAGCGTAGCTCCTACTTGACAATCGAGTGTAATATATTATCTTCAACGGCAGAAGCAATTGACACACACGTCCGGCCCGTAGGTAAGGTAAACAAAAGTGACAACCGGCTTGACCCGGGAAAGATGTGACTGACAGATACACCCGGCCGTAGATAAAAGTCAACAAAAGACAAGAGTGGTTGACAGATATATCCATTCGTAGATAATGTCAACAAAGTGCAACAAAAAGAAAAAAAAACAAGCGACAACCGGCTTGAAAAGGAATGAACTGCCTGGTGTGATTGACATATATATCCGGACGTAGATAATGTCAACAAAGCGACAACCTGAAAAAGCGAAAATGCGTAGGAGTTTCAAAGCTATATAAAGTCTAGAATTTTTGGCTGACTAACGATTCCCGACAGCTCCTTTGTATGTGCGAACTCTCTCTCTCTCTCTCACTTGATACTTCCCTTCTCAACACA
>JBBBDQ010000642.1:3530000-3565000 GCA_037127315.1 Ascarosepion bandense | reverse complement strand
ATATATATATACAGAAAATCTAAGCAAGAGCCAACAACCGTATTGAGCCTTTCGAATTGAGCGCTTTAGTGTTAGGGTTTTTTCTTTCTTACGAGTGCTTGACTTTTTTTCATGTACTTCGTTTGTTTCTTTTTTTACTTCCCCTCCTTTTCCATCCGAGTTCGTCCTCGGTGGGTTGTACAAGACGATTTAAATTATAGCTTAATTAATACTTCTTTCGGCAGAGTTAGTTCTGTTACTATTGGTATTGTTATTACTATAGTTAATATTATATATATATATATATATATATTATTATTATTATTATTATTATTATTATTAAAAATATAAATATTGTCCTACGTCGGTGGCACGACTCGGGGTTTCATGCGTTATGCAATCATCATGTGCCTTTTTCAAACTTCGACGTAAGACAGTATGTATATTTATTAAGATAGATAGATAGATAGATAGATAGATAGATAGATAGATAGATAGATAGATAGATACATAGATATCAGATTAAATAAATTGCAAGCATTATGTTTGCTTATTTAAAATAAAATCCGTTCATACTCACGGATAATCTTTCGCGTATTACAATCAAAAGATGTAATTCATTTCTTAAGGTACCCAAGTACTTTCAATCTCCTTCCGAGATCATCTTCAGGGGTGTGAGTTATGGTAACAAAAAATAACCTCAGCACACCTTTAAATTATAATACGTGAAAGATTATTCGTATGAACGGATTTTATTAAAAAATACAGAAACAGTGTTTGAAAATTTATTTAATCTGACGTGTTTAAAAGAAAATTTGCTGCTTAAATACACAAATATTATATATATATATATATATATATATAGCTTTGCTAATACTACATTGAGAATTGTTTTATTAACATCCGTTAATATTTGTTATTACTTTGCAAAATCTTACAAGGCAAGGAAGCAAATATGAACCCGTCCGAATCACCCTAAATTTTCTTCATTCTTTCATTGATGAAACTGCAATATACGTCATTATTAAATATGTATAAACCTTTGATGCACATGTTATTGTGTAGTATTAACAAAAGAACCATTCTATTTTCATTTAGAATTATCCACTTAGCAATAAATACTAAAAATACTATGAAATACATTATTTCTTTTTAAACTGGGATGGTCTAAAAATTATGGCCGGTTGTGTACGTTGTAGTTTTTTTCAGAATGTGAAAATTGTCCAAAAAGATTGCTGATTACAATTGCTACCAGGTAAACGTTTGGTAACATTCCAAGATTTTTGTTTCACTAATAAAACAAATGACGGATAAAATCTTTTGCCTACTGTAAAAGCGTTGCTGAATCTTGTTCGACAAAGCACACGCATGAGTGGTTCTAGAGTCTAGTGTCCCTCTACCCTCCACGAATTTGTGATCATAATTTTCATATTTTTCCGAAATTCCACCATAACGCTGTAAATACAATTTTTACCAGGTGGGTTAGTGGAGCTTCTGTTGTCGAGATTTCTAATTGTGTCTTTTGGAGACAAAGTTCTTTCCATCTCTTACCGCTTCGGGTCAAATTAGTTCGAATTAAAGAGCAAAGACGCCTGGCGGGGCACAGAAGACTAATGTCGCGTTTAACCCGATATAAAAAAATGAATAAAACGTCGGACTTGTTCGCACAAAAATTGACTTCAGAATGAAATCCGAATCCACAAAAATTATTCGTCCCCAAAAAGTCTGTGTTACTAAGTATAATTTGTAACGTATATGAATATAGATGGTAAAAAATAAATGTTAGGGTCCCCACCCAGTCGGAGTGTTCGTGGATAGTACACGCCGGCTCTGCACAGGCACACACACATTTAAACTTATTTATAAATGGAACTTTGTCTCTGTGTGTGTATGAGTGTGTGTGTATGTCTCTGTGTGTGTCCGTTACCTATAAACTCCGAAACGGCAGAACCGATTTTCTTGAAAATTTACACAGTTGTACTATAAGCGCCTGCGAGTGTTTTTAGCTAGATTTCATGTCGACGTACCCCCGATAAATATCGAAAATCGATAATCGAAAAAATCGAGTTATAGAAGGAGTGGTCCGATTTTAATCAAATTTGATACACTCATAGACAAAGACATATGAAACGATATTCAGAAATTTCAAGATTGCAGTTCTTACAATAGGGCAGAAAATCGATAATATATATATATATATATATATATATATATATATATATATATATATAAAAGGCAAGATGTTTGTTTGTGTGTCTGTTTATCTGCCTGTATATTTGTATTTTTTTCAACCCTTTTATTTTAGTTTTTGCTTTGGGTTTGGCTCTAAGTAGGTATAATTGTAGTTCTTAGTCTCAGCCATGATACCATTTACTCAGAGAACTTATTTAGCCTTCAAAATTCAGTTTACGACGAAAAAAACTATAATTTGATATCGATACCAAGAAATCAAAATTTGACTTACATCCATTCATTTTTCTTTCAGTCTACGGTTTCGCTTTAACTGGAAAAAATTTTTGCTTTTTAATCTTTCGTGCCAATGTCCAAAGAGTCTGAGTTCCAGGACCATGGATTAGTTTTAAAGCTTTCATTACACCAGAGCAACGCTGGGCTATACTGCTAGTGTATATATATATATATATAGTATTTACATTATTCGAACTATTGTCCTCATCTTTGTTGCCATTTGTACGACGTTTCGGCCGTTGTACGCTCCAGCCTTCTTCAGGTGCTAGGAATTTCGAACCGAACCCTTTATTACAATGAATCATTTTCATGATCATGTCATCCGCAACGTGCAGTGATGTATCTCTCCCGATTTAAATCTAGGTCATGACTAAGTCTTGAGTGTTGTCGATAGGAGGAACAAATAGCATCCCCACAATACCAACGACTTGTCAAAGACCACCATACCGTTCGAGATGAGAAATATGACGGAAAAAACTCGTATCAAAGCAGTCATCGTGGCTGAAGACGAATTAATTATTAATTCACCCGAGTACAATGTCCATGGGTATATAGTACCTAGCGCGAATGACACGATTTTAATTACAATTTAATTAAATTTTCAGTACCTGATTTTCTTACCTAAATAATATGCTTTTCAGTTCCTATTAATGTTAACTCAAAGTACACATTTTGAAGTGCCCGCATGTAAAATATTTTAAATAATGATTTATATTTAATATTTTTTGATATTTTCAAAATCGGGTATGATATACCCATAGTTAGAAACTTTAACTGATAGTTAGTTTTCCAGGGTTAATAACCATTTCTACCAGAGATATCAAAATCAAGAAAGCGCGGAAATTTAAATATCTGTGAAGAGCTTTAAAGAGGTACCTCCTCTTATTTTCGATACCTATGTTTTAAAGTGAATTTTTAAAAATGGAAAAAGTTTTGAAGCTTTTATTTTAATTTTATTGAAATCTAAATAATTAAATTTACTTTTTCCAGTAAGCAAAGTACCTACTCTATTTCAAATAGAAATTATATTGATTACAATCTCAGCTTTTTAGAGTTTTCAAAAGATATCAATTTTTTTCGTATATTTTGACAGATATGACAGGTTTGTAAACAAAATTTAATTCCTGGTTTTTAAAATCTTACGAAAATAAAATATACATCTGTGACAAGTTTTTTTTAGAAATTTAGCAATTTAAAGTTGAATTAATCTGATTTGAAACAAGTATTACTTGTTTATAGCATGAAATTCAGAATAAATCTATGTCTTCATCGCAGAGCTGGGATCTGTGAAGTCAGTGGTGACAACTAGATGTCGAGACAAGTTAAGTATGGTCGACCAGAATTTACATAAATTTTGAAACCTAAGTGTTTTTTCAGGGAAACCACTTTAGAAACACGTGAACTTTTAATGATAAATCTCATATGAAATTCCATTATTTTAAAAATAGTCAGTTTTTACATAAAAATGAAAATTAAAAATTATTTTAAAAATAATAGAACAAAATGATTTGTATTAGCCTTCTCAATTTTCAATTAGTAAATATAGTCTTTACTTAATACCCAAAGACACACAGTGACGGGAATAAATTTAAAAGATGTTTGAATTTTTATAAATCATCATAATTAGCAAAGAAAAAATGAAAAGTAAAATTTATTACCCATCGAAATATTTTCTCTTCAGAATATGATATTCTTTATATATATTATTTATAAAAGTAATTAAAAGGTTATCTAAATAAATTAAAAAATGGCGTAGTTTAATGTATTTTATTTTACTATTCCATTCCAAACTTTCGGATACACAAATACTTTTTGAAAAAAAAAAAATAGATGATTTACATTCCCTAAAGATTCTTGATTGAATTAATAAAACAAAGTTTGTGGGGAGTATTGAATTTCTAGAAATTAAAGAAAAAAAATGAAGGTGAGGTAAGACATGTAATTCCCAAAAAAGAATTTTACAATGATTTTCTAAAAATAATATTTAAAAAAATAACTGAATTCATTTGTTTCTAATAGAATCAGACAATTATTTGATTTTTGCAAGAATTTCCAAATTAATGTGTTTTTCACCGTTAAAAATGAGGTTCGTAATATTACGCTTGCTATGGTAATAGACTCTGGTAAAAGTCTGGTCACTCGCTGACAAAACAAAGACAAAACAAGATTTTTAACCAAAATTTCGAACGTGTTAGAAAGTATAACTTTTTTTTTAGATAATTAAAAAGATATTTTGATCTTTACTCTTAATAACATAAGCGTTTCTTTTTAACATAAACATTTTGACTCTAAAACTTAGTTTTATTAAGTTTTCAACATTTTAACATCATGCTATGCTCTTTTTTAACGCGTGAGTAGACATCAGTCAGTTAAGTGCCTTACGTGATACACGCTTGGACGATCATGTTTCGAAAGAGACATGACTGACTGGGCAGAAGATTATGCCGCAGTAGGTTGCCATTGCTTTCTGCGGTAGAATGGTTGCCGACCAAGGCTATAGAACCCAATCTGTCCTGTTATTTGACTCATAGGTAAAGGGAAAAGAAATCTATTATATTATTATGTAGTAATTAGTGGGGGATCGGTTTCCTATAGTTATTAAGTAATAAACTGATCCCCCACTTTATGACCAATATAAGCGTTAATCATTATTCCAACTATTATATTCAGTCAGTCAGTTAAGTGCCATACGTGATACACGCTTGGGCGATCATGTCTCGAAAGAGACATGACTGACTGGGCAGAAGATTATCCCGCAGTAGGTTGCCATTGCTTTCTGCGGTAGACTGGTTGCCGACCAAAGCTACAGAACCCAATCTGTCCTCTTATTTAACCCATAACAGGAGGGAAGAGACGGAGTAATACCTTTCCCGAGGGTATTTGCGCGTAAGTGAATGCAAGGAATTCGACTGGAATTCGAACTCGGATTCCCGATTTCTCCTCCTGAAACGATATCCACTGCACCACGACGCACATACTTAGTTTTAATAGAGCACATAACGAACAACAGTGAAATACGGAGGCGTATTGGGGCAGTCAAAATGTTTTTCAAAGATTAAGCAGAGTATTATTAAGATACAGGAAAATTTTCACTATAAACAAGAAAAATATTAGAAAGCTTCCAGGTGATATATGTCCTGTATGGCGGTAAGTACTAGAAGATCTGAAAAATTAAGAGGAGATAAAACAAGACAATACAAATCAGGTTATACATGAGGATGCTGAGGATACCGTGGATTGAACACGTGAGCAAAGACAAAGCTTTGGAGAAAATTGAAGTAAAAAAATAAAATGAATACTTAACACTAGCTGAGGTTTCTTGGACACACAATGAGGAAGGAGGGTTTGGAAAATCTGATACTCACATGACAGATAGAGGGCAAGAGGGACAAAGAGAAACAATGCATAAAATACTGAGTAAACATGAGTAAATGGATGGCAGAACATGGCTGAGGAGAAATAATGGAAAGACAAAATTTATCATGAGCTAAAAAAAACATGAAGCTGTGGAGAGCCATACTTATATGACATTTAGAAGGACAGAGGAAAACAGTGCATAACATACTTGGTGTGCTTGAGTAAATAGATGGCGAAACATGGCTAAGAAGAAATAACAGAAAGACAACGTTTTTATTAAGAGCTACAAGGGACAGGAAGTTGTGGAGAGCCATACTCACGGGACATTTAGGACAGAGGAAAACAGTGCATAACATACTTGGTGAGTTTGAGTAAATAGATAAAAGAACAGAGCTTAGAAGAAATAACCGAAAGACAAAGTTTATTAAGAGCTACAAGGGACAGAAAGTTGTGGAGAACCATGGTCTCCTACGTCTTGAGATGACACGGAACTTGTTCTCATTTAACTGACTCACATTTTCGAGCAACACCTACTGATTTATTTCAAAACGAAACACATTGACAAAAATTCTTCACTGACATAAAATGGTTTAATTCTCATAACATCAAATAATAATTCTGCTTGTTCCTTCCTTAGTTACTTTGTTCCTCCGTCCGTTACGCCACTTACTCTCTACACGAGCTTTCCCTTCCCTTCTATCTTTTTATTAACGTTACTCTCCTCAGCCTTTCTCTCACCTTTGCCAAACGAAAGGGTAGTAAAGAGTGAGAGAGTAGGAGGAGAGAGCCTATAGCATTACCGTAGCAGTAACAGCTTGAGCTGGTGATTGTAACTGCTATTGTGTGTGTATATGTGTGTGTGTACTTTACAATACAGTAAAAATAGATAGGTTTGTTGTCGTATCCCGCGATCTAATAACGAAATTTCTGGCCTCTACACTCTTGGCCATTACTCAGTTGGTCTTTTCTATTTACAATGGACACAAAAGCCATGATTTTTCAGTAATAAAAAAACATTTTCTCTTTCAAAATCTCTCACAAAATAGCGTACAATATTTTGGTTAAGGTCTGTGCATGCGCCGCTTAATATAAGATTACAATAAAGAAGCTTTTATGGACATGACTTTTAAAGATATTTTAATAAAATTACATTCTGTGTTATCATTATTTTATTATCCAATACCTTTATGTTTGAAGACGTTACTACCATTTGTAGTATGACAAAGTAAAATTATCCTTCCGTGGAAATTCCACGGGTTCCGCTAGTATCTATAATTACAAAAATAGATGGAATGGAAAAAAAATTATATGAAATTAAATTGTGTGCGTTGTGATACAGTGGATATCGGCTCGGAACGAGAAACCCGGGAGCCGAGTTCGAATTCCAGTTGAATCCATTGTATTCACTTACGCGCAAATACCCTTGGGAAAGGTATTAATCCGCCTCTTCCTTCCAGTTATGGGTTAAATAACAGGACAGATTGGGTTCTATAGCCTTGGTCGGCAACCAGTCTACTGCAGAAAGCAATGGCAACCTTCTGCGGGATAATCTTCTGCCCAGTCAGTCATGTCTCTTTCGAGACATGATCGCCCAAGCGTGTATCACGTATGGCACTTAATTGACTGACTAGCTCTAAAAAAGAGGGAGGGGAAGTAAAGGAAGAAATAGGAAGTGGTGCTTGACAGGGAAGCGGGCTAAACAAAATGGAAAGGAAAGAAAAAAGAAAAAGAAAGAAAAAATAAAGAAAAGAAAAATTTCATTTTCGTAGAGACGCTAGGGACCTATTAACAAAACTAGCGTTTTTAAACGGGATGAAGTATCAGAAAATATTTTTAGAAAAAATTTATTTGGGGGGGAAAAAGCTGACATATAATTTATTTAAATTTAATTGAATTAATCTAATTAATTATAAACCTAGATTTAAATTAAAATAATAAAAATTATGGACACTTCCGTCAATTTCGATGTATGAGTGTCTAACTCAATTAGACTGCCACACAAAGAATTGTTTATAGTGGTGAAGGCATATGTAGCACCATCCACACTTTTTGAAACCGCTGATAACAAAAAAAAAAAACGGTGCAGAAGTTCGTCACGGATCGCATGAACAGCAGAGTTCAGATATTTAATCCATAACTGGAGGGAATGAACAGATTAATAACTTTCCCAAGGGTACCAGTACTTTCAGTAAATACAGAATGTTCGACTGGAATTCGAAATCGGCTCACCGATTTCTCTTTCTGAGACGATATCCACTGCAACACAACGCATATACATCAATAAACGCTTATAGCACCTGGTATTCCCAAACGGTCACCCATATAAGTACTGACCAGATTCAACGTTGCTTAACTTTGCTGATTGGGCGAGAACCGGTGTATTCAACGTGATATGACCGTAATATATATATAAAAAAATAGGCTAAAAGTCTGCTTTCTTCTACTGAGCTCCCATAGGCCGGAGGTAGAATAACCGACTGGCGCCAATTCGGTCGGGTTTCAATTCTAGGTTAAAAGCCATCGGATGTCTAACCGTACTGATGAACTGTGATTCAGCGAATCAAATCTGTCTTGGAATGACTATATATATTTATTTTTTGTAATTTATAAAAGCATAAAGCCACTACACAAAAATTCACAGCTTTCAGAACAATACTGTTCTTCTTTGACATATCACCTGAAGAAGAACAGTATTGTTTCGAAACATAAAATGTTTTTGTCGAGATATTATGCTTTTATAAACCACTGTAATAGCAAAATTACAATATTAAGCGATACATTGTATCGAACACTCATTATAAAGTAAATGCTTGAATAGTGGATTTTAATCTCCGTGTTCTTTCACTTTTTCGTAACGATATATATATATATATGCTTCGCTAAAAACGACAATATTTTTTAAAAGTTTTCCTAATATTCTTACATGTTTCCTTTTTGCTATAAATAAGAAGTGAAAAAAAAAAATTCCATAATTTTCGACACTCCTTATCTCCAGCAAAAAGAAAACATGTATAAATAATGGAAAAAATAAATCTGAAATTAATAAAATCTTATATATATATATATATATATATATATATATATATATATATATATATATATGTATGTGTGTGTGTGTGTGTGTGTGTGTGTGTATTGTTCATTCAGCAATGAATTAGAACACTCAGCTATTGGGCGTGTATAATGATAATATACACGCTAAAAAGGCGGCCTCCTTCTACCGAGCGCCCATAGCTCAGAGGTAGAATCGCCCACTGACGCCAATTTGGTCAGGTTTCAATCCTGGGTAAAAAGCAATCGGCTATCTAACCGTACTGATGAGCTGTTATAGAGCGAAACAGATCTGTCTGCGGATGACTATATATATGTATTTTTTGGCCGTTTTGAACGAAACCATACACACACACATACACACACACACATATATATATATATATGTGTGTGTGTGTCTATGTATATATAAATATATATATATATATATATATTGAAAACTATATATATATATATATATATATATTGAAAACTATATATATATATATGTGTGTGTGTGTGTGTGTGTGTGTGTGTGTGTGTGTGTATGTGTATAGTTTTCAATATCTTAAATGAACAATGACGGCCTAATTACATTCTATATAAACATATATGATTTCTAAGGAATTAATGAATTTTATTGAAGAAATTATTTTCAAATACTTCTACCTTTATATTAAGGGAATACACTTATGTGAGTCGAGATCTCTTCTGGAGTCTGATTCTCTGGCGTCTTGGCTATGTTATTGCCACTGAGGGACGATCTTGATTTCATTCGCATTCTAGGTTTATTTTATTTATTTATTTATTTATTTTGTAATTAGACAAATGTCAGTTTCCACTCAATGTAGGACATAACAGAAGAAAAAACGTTTTGAATACATATTCTCATTTAGAAATCAGCATTTTTTTTTTAATGTAAGGAGCATATCAACTTTACTCCATATAAATGATATATGTAAGCAAATCAAATATCGTTGCATGTATCGACACCTATGTCGACACTGTCTCAGTCTGCACATGGTTCATATTCGATATTAAAATCTCATTAACTTTTGCATATTTTTAACAAAAATGCGCTGAGGATTTTTTTTCCTGTTATCCCGACTACATGAATTTAAGCGTGCTACTAGATTGGCATGTAGGTCCCACCCGTTTACTGTTTAAATAGCTAAATGCAATCGTCACTTCTACTCCAACAGTTTCTTTTCTCGTATCCCCCCCCGTGGGATTCCCTTCCGTTTCCTTGCTTCCCTGATAAATACAATCTCTTCAAAAATTTAAATGTAACGTCAATCGCCATCTTTTATTTTCTTGAACCCCATTCATCTTTTGTCTCTTCCCTCAATTCTCCGTATACTCAGGCTTTTCTCTTACTTTCACTCCCTGTGAATCGCTTCATACTAGTGAGATTCACGCCCTTCCTGGGGTGAAATTACTATATATCTCATTACTATTGAGCTAATTAAAAAATTATTAAAAAAAAACAAAAACAGTTACCACTTCTGCATTTTATGCATTTCTCTTCAGCAATGAATTAAGTTCTTTCGGTGACTGGCGTGTGTATACCCTGCTTATATGCAACACACTAAAATTTCCTTGTCTGATTCCATACACTTAGGGTTTAGCGACACCGACTAACACCGAATCGGTCGAGTTTCGATCCCAGCCACAAGCAAGTGGATGTCTAGCTACACTGATGAGCTGTGATACAGCGAAACAGGCTTGTATGTGTATGACGAATATTATATACTGGTGCAGTGATTACTGCTGCCATATCTGGTCAGGGTGCTCCTGCTATCCACCTAGGTGTCCTTGACGAAATCCAACAGATAATCTGTAATGTAATAGATCTCGACTTAGCAGCTCGGATGCAGTCACTTTCGCACCAGCGAAATGTGGCTTCCCTGTGTCTTTTCTACAAATATTTTCACGGCTTCTGCTGCGATGAACTTAGCTCGAGCCACAAGATTAGTAACTAGGCCCCACCCTTTTACCGTGAAACCAATAAAATATAAACGCAAATTCTACTCCAACAGCCCCTTTTCTCGCACTTCCCGCCTGTGGAATTCCCTTCCATTTACTTGCTTCCCCGACAGCTACAATCTCCAAGAATATAAATGTAAAGTCAATAGTCATCCTAACCTGCATTCTCTCTCTCTCATGCCTCTTTCTCCGTCCACTCCACTCTCACCAGTATTCTCATCCTTCTCTTACCCATTTCCTGACACCCTCTATAACCTGTCACTCTTTTTCATAACTTTCCACCTATGTAATCCCCTGTACAACAGTGGCAGTAAAATGCCTTGCATAGGGCGATATGGTTATAAAAAAGAATTTCTATACAATTATTGTGTAAGTATAAAGAGGGGGATCTATTCTACAATACAATCAATATATAAACTGATCCCTCACTTTGTGGCCACAGTCATCCATCTCTCATCCATTTCTTGACAACCGTTATAACCTGCCGCTATTTCTCATAACTTTCCTCCTATGTAATCCTCTGCACAACAGTGGCAGTACAATTCCTTGCATGGGGCGATATGAATATATATATATATATATATATATATATAAACTTATTTATAAATGGAACTTTGTGTGTGTGTATCCGTTACTTATAGACACCGAAACGGCTCAACCGATTTCCTTGAAAATTTACACGGTTGTACTATAAGCGTCTGCGAGTGTTCTTAGCTAGGTTTTGTGTCGAGGTACACCCGATAAATATCGAAAATCGGGTTATAGAAGGAGTGGTCCAATCTTAATCAAATTTGATACACTCATAGACAAAGACATAAAAAACGATATTCAGAAGTTTCAAGGTTGCAGTTCTTACAATAGTGCAGAAAATCGATAATATATATATATATATATATATATATATATAAGGCAAGATACCGGGTCTGATCAAAATCAGTTTTTCAGCCCTTTTATTTTAATTTTTGCTTCGGGTTTGTCTCTAAGTAGGTATAATTGTAGTTCTTAGTCTCAGCCATGATACCAGTTACGCAGAGGACTTATTTAGCCTTCAAAATTCAGTTTACGACGACAAAAACTTATTTGATATCGATGCTAGGGTTTCGCTGTAACTGAAAACAAATATTGCTTTTTAGTCTTTCGTGCCAACGTCCAAAGAGTCTGAGCTCCAGGACCATGGATTAGTTTTAAAGCTTTCATTACACCCGAGCAACGCCGGGCTATACTGCTAGTAATTAATATTATAAAGTCGTATACATTGCATTAATTTAATTTTGATATTCTACCTTCTTTGATATAGTTATATCTATCCAAGTTTGGGAGTATATAATGTTCCTAAATTGTAGAAAAATACTAGTATTTCAAACATACGCACCGTAGTGGGGGCGCTAGAAGGTGCCGTCAGTGATGTCTTTACGTGGATCACTAGGGGGTTTCGGGTCTCTCAACATCATTCCCGCCTCACCACGCCGACCCGACCAGAAATGAGCGCTTTTAGACATTAGAAACAAAATTTATAAAGTTTAGGCTCCGTACAAAGTCTTGCACACGATTCTGATTGACGACAATCAATGCCAGTTTGCATAAAGAGGTGAACCGTACATGAACTAAATTTTAAAATAAATAAATAAATAAATAAAATAACATAAAATAAAAGTATGAAGCTATTTGGGGGTGGGGGAACGAAAAAAAAAAAACAAACTCTCGACTAAGAACTATTCACGGTTCGTTTAAAATAAATACAAATCTACAATTGTATATAATTTGTCGTATCTAAAAAAATAATTCATTTAAAAGAAATACAAATATCTACAAATATATATATAATTTAAAAATTGTTTCCAAAAGGATTATCAAAATATATATATCTATATATAAAGGTAATTTAAAAATGTTTTATTACTGTCAATGAAAATTGATTTCTTTTTTTTTTTATCAAGACCGACTTACAGAAAGTTTTACAATTTTTTAAATGTTGATAGGCTTCATCTATTTGAATTTTTGTATAAACCACATGACAAAACTCATCGTCAAAATTCTGATGAATAAAGCGTGAAGCAGAATCAGGCCAGAGATAGGACAAGAACAGTGCGGGTTCATCAAAGAGACTTGAAAAAGTAACGCCATATTTATGATTAGGATGCTCACCGAAGAGCAATACAAATGAGAAAAGACATGTACTTAAGTTTTATAGATTATGCGAAAGCGTTCGACAAAGAAAGCCACGAAGAACTGGTAGAAATGCTCAGCAACCTCGACATATTTGAGAAAGACATAAGAGTAATCAAGAATCTCTACTGACAGCAAACCGCCTGCATGCGGACAGGAAAAGAATTCAGCAGATATACAGACATAGAAGGGGGCGTGATACAAGGATGTTTTTTTTCAACAGATCTATTAAACTTGTACAGCGAGACTATTCTGAGGACCCTAGAAGTTATGCCCGAATTTGTCATCAGATGTCACGATTTGAACAACAGAAAGTACGCAGATGATACAGTGCTGATAGCAGACACGGAAAGGAAACGACAAGACCTCCTACAGAAGGGAGCTGAACAGAGTAACAAGAAAAGACTACAAAAAACTGCAAGAAAACCGAATGCATGGTCATCAGCAAAAAGAATAACCTAAAATGCCAAATACAAATGTAGGGTTACTAAAATCAAGCAAGGATAAATATTTAAGTACTTGGGAAGTGTTCTAACAGAAGACGGAAAGTGTGACACAGAGATCCGAAGGCGAATTGGAATGGCGAAGGAAGCATTCCAGAAGTTGAGTAAAGTATTAAGAAACAGTACAATTTCGCTAGAAACAAAGAAGGGAGTACTGGATTGCTATGTGTTGTCAGTTCTTCAATATGGCAGTGAATACTGGACAATATCATTAAAGATGAAGGGAAAACTTGAAGCAGCTGAAATGTGGTTCTACAGAAGGTGAATTGGTATGGCAAAGGAAGCATTCCAGAAATTGAGTAAAATATTAAGAAACAGGACAATTTCGCTAGAAACAAAGAAGAGAGTACTGGATTGCAATGTGATGTCAGTTCTTCAATATGGTAGTGAATGCTGGACAATCTTATCGAAGATGAAGGAAAGATTTGAAGCTAATGTGGTTCAACCGAAGGATGCCACGGCTATCATGGATCGAGCCTGTGAGCAAAGATGAGGTTTTGTAAAGGATGGAAACGAAAAGGAAATTAATAGTGAGCATCAGAAAAAGACAGCTAAAATTCCTGAAACATGCAATGTGGAAGAAGGGATTGGAGAATCTGATACTAACAGGCCAGAAAGAAGGAAAGAGAGACGAGGGAAAGCATTGTGTAACATAATTGACGGGCCTGAGCAGGTGGATGGCAGATCGGGTGTTGTATGGTGTAACAGGAGAAAGCATGCTAAGAGCCACCGGAGATAGGGAGATGTGGAAGGCCATGATCGCCTATGTCCTGAAAAGACAAAGCACGTAGAAGAAGAAGACGATATAATCAACAAGCAACATCGTACGAGACGTGGTATTCTTTGAATTGGCAGACGATAAAATATAGAATTAAATTCTGGACGCTCCACTTCTGAATATGATCAACAATATATTTTTTGCTTTAAAAGGAATATTAATAATTGAGAAATATATATATATTAGCTACAATGGTTGGCATTAATAAATCTAAATTTTAGATTCACCCGGAGCCGACTAGTATGTTTCAAATATGATAGATTTTTGCTTGCTAAGTAGTTTTTCATTGGATCTTTGAGTAATTTGGTTAGTTCATTCGTTTGTTAGGCAAACGAAAGTGTAATTCTAACACATAATTGTTCACATCTTTCGCATATGAATTTGTTATCCTCAAGTCGATGTTGTAGTTCTATTAGTCTTAAGACAAATTCTTCTTCTATATTCCGTAGGCGATCATGGCCCTCCACATCTCCCTATCTCTTGTTGATCTTAATATCCCTTCTATTGTTAACCCACTCAATCCCTGCTCCACCATCCATCTGCTCAGGCCCATAAATCTGGAATATAAATATGTGGCCACAAAGTGAGGGATCAGTTTATTTATTGATTATAATAGAGAATTGATCCCTCACTTTATATCTACATTATATTTTTTTTAAATTTGTTTATCATATTCTGATTAGGTTTGAATCTACCACTTCTCAATATTGATTAGCTACGCAGGCATGTCTTTTAGATTTTCTTCTCTGCCCATTCAGGACGTAGGCGATCATGGCCCTCCACATCTCCCTATCTCTTGTCGCTCTTAATACCCTTTCTCTTGTTATTCCACACAATCCACGCTCCACCATTCATCTGCTCAAGTCCATCAAGTATGTCACGCGTTGCTTTCCATTGTCTCTCTTTCCTTCCCTCCTTCCTATGAGCATCAGATTCTCCAAGCCTTCCTTTCTCATACATGACTCAAAAACCTATCTTTTCCTGGTGTCAGTTATCAGTTTCCTTTTCGTGTCCATCCTTTCAAAACCCTGTCGTCGCTCACATGTTCTGTCCATGGTATTCCCAGCATCCTTCTGTAACACCACATTTCGTTTATTTCAAGTCTTTCCGCCATCTTTGTCCAGAATTCGCTGGTATACTGTGAGGACAAAAATCACATAACAATCCAGCACTCTCTTGATTGTTTCCACCGAAATCTTCTTGTCTCTCAAAAAGCTATTCAGTATCTGGAATGCATTCATGGTCATGCCAATATATATTCGGATCTCAAATCTTTTCCGTCCTCTCTCAGGACACTTCCCAGTAGTTAAATTTCTGTACGAGCTTCATCTTAGCATCCTCTACTTAAATTTGACAATTTGAGGTACTCTTTTGACTGATAACCATGCATTCAGTTTCCTTGTAGTTTATATGTAGTCCTTACTTAGTGGTTACACAAAGGAAACCAAAATGCTCACACTTAATCCTTCACGTCTTTCGCATTCTTTCAAGATCCATATAACATCAGGACGATCTTCAGAAGAGGTTCTACACTTCGCAGGTACCTAGCTCGAGTAAGACCCTCAACAGGACATGAGTAAGGACTGTTTCCTGTAGCTTTGGAAAGAAACATAAAAGAGAAACAGACCGCTCCCTTAAGATAAGGCTACAATAACATCGCAAGGCCGTAACACGAAGGGAGACAGAAAAATCAGGCGTGGCTGATCACATATGGAGGGAGAAAGGGAATCACCACCCCCAATGGGATGAAGTTGAAATAATAGAACCTCACATGAACGCCACAATAGAAGGACACATGACCCAGAGGATATAATCGTTAGTATTCTGTGACTTGTGAGTTCAATACCAGGCTACAGCAGTGGTGAACAAGTAACTTAGAGGGTTAGAGGGAGATAACTCATGACTACCAAAAGAGGCTCTACGCAGTGATTGTAATAATGGGTTCGGTTTAAAATTTCTAAAACATGAAGAAGGTCGGAGCGTACAACGGAAACGTCGTACAAATGGCAACAAATATGAGGACAATAGTCCGAAAAATGTAAATGGTATTAACAATATATGTTTAGAAAATTATCTGCTGCCTCGATACACTAAATTAATATACATATATTTTTTTTATAATCATATCACTCCAAGCAAGGCATTTTACTGCCACTGTTTTGCAGGGGTTTATATAGGAGGAAAGTTATGAGAAAGAGTAACAGGTTATGGGGGGGGGTCAGGAAATGGGTAAGAGAAGGATGAGAATATTTATAAGAATGGAGTGGACGTAGAAAGAAGTATGAGAGAGAGGATGCAGGTTAGTGAGATAGGAGATGAATATTGACTTTATATTTAAATCCTTGGAACTTGTAGCTGTCGGGGAAGCAAGTAAATGGAAGGGAATTCCACAGGCGGGAAGTGCGAGAAAAGAAACTGATGGAGTAGAATTTGAGTTTACAATTTATTGGTTTCACAGTAAAAGGATGGGCACGAGTAAATTTATATACAGGGGGCACCAGAGAGCTAAGTTCATCTAGAGCAGAAGCCGTGAAAGTACATATATATATATATATATATATATATATATATATATATATATATATATCGACGATATATTACGAAAAAAACATAAGGCATTCTTAAAGGAAAACATATGACAAGGGCTTTCATAATCTGTTGTAAAGTGAATGAACTGAGGCAGCGTGGCCGAGCTATTAGTTTCTATTTACATGAGTGTGACAGGAGGGAAACATACACAATATATATATATATATATATATATATATATATATATATATATATATATATGTCTTAAGTTGATAGCACGAATCGGAGCTCCATGCATTATGAAAGCATCAGTTGAAGTTTTCAAAAGTTTTGTAAAATGCACCTGATGAATGCATAACGTATGAAACTCCGAGTGGTTCCATCGACGTAGAACAATATGTACATTTATTAGTATATGTAAGATAGCTCTGTTCATACTGCATTGAGCTCTGTTTAATAATAATATTATACATGTGTGTACTCTCATATGTATATTCATTTATTCACACAACGTATATATATATATATATATATATATATATATATATATATATATATAGTTATAATATATTTTAATCCGTCTCGAAAAACCAGTAGGTCTGTTGGCTCTAGGTTAGATTTATTCTTATATATATATATATATATATAAGAATAAATCTAACCTAGAGCCAACAGACCTACTGGTTTTTCGAGACGGATTAAAATATATTATAACTATTATATATATATATATATATATATATATATATATATATAAAGGAAAACTCAGCACGTCATATTAATTAATAACTAATATGACGTGTTGAGTTTTCCTTTATAAACGTCATATCGCTCTGGTTAACACCCATCGAGCTTTCGATATGGATTTACCTATTAATAATCTATATTAAGGAAATCTTGTTGGATTATCCTCACCGTTTACGGACTGACAACTATATATATATATATATATATATATATATATATATATATAGTGTTTAAATTGGATAATGTTTGGTGCTAAGGTTTCTATTTTTTGTTATGATGTTCTCACTCGTCAGGGCTGTTTGCTGTTAAGTCCCGGTTTACGCATCGCTCATTCAGTGATATGAATTAGAGCGCTCTAGCTATTGGGCGCGTATAATGATATGCGCTAAAAAGTCTGCCTACTTCCACCGAATGCCCATAGCCCAGGGGTAGAGTCACCGACTGACGCCATTTCGGTCGGGTTTCAATCCTGGTTAAAAAAAGCAATCGGAGTCTAACCGTACTGATGAGCTGTGATACGGCGACACAGATCTGTCTGCGGATGACTATATATATACATATATATATATATATATAATATCAGTTGATGGGATCAACGGAAATCTTGTTAACAACCTAAGAGTTTTATTCACATAAAATCTCTAAGAGACACATTACTCAAAAAAATAAAATGAAAAGGGCCTCAAAGCAACCTTACTTCTCAGTAAAGTGCTGAAAGCACAGATTGCTCAAATCGAGCTAAAAGCAGTTAACAATTTTAAATCCTATGGCAAGATGGCCCTAGTCGTAATCCAAGTTTCACGCTCAAAAGATCTTCAGATGACTTATAACTCTTATGGAGATTTACAGATTGCACAGTGAGGGCCGGTGGCAATGGTATAATGCTCGATGCGAAATAACGGAATTTGAATTTATGCTAGAAATAAATATACATTTGTTCCTCACCATTTTTAGAGACACGTATAGAAATGACAGTGCAAGCTTAAATTCTGAAGGATGTCTTGATTTCCAACAAATTTTTCCTCCCATGGATATTAATTACAAATTTCAACAGTCACGGACCTGTCACCGTCCGAAAGGCTTGTCAGATATTATTAACTACGATGAAGTATTTCTAAATCATTTATTTCTGCACGAATAATATTTTTTGTGCGTAACAAAACACACCAGTCTTTTCTTATATTAAGATGTCATGAAACGTTGAAAACTTGTCTGAAATAAAATTGCATTTATTTCTATGATTATATTAAAGCGGCATTATCGACGCAGAAATCGTCTAACGAGCAATTTTGTTGATGGAAATAAATATGATTTACAAGACGAGACATGTTCTTTTTTTTATAGATTTATTTAATTAGTTTTGTATTGGCTGTTGTATTAAAATCTTTCATATAGCCTGTTATATTCAGTAGCAGCATTACTTCAGGAATTAAAAAGAAAATAATTTTTTCCTAAGCAAGGAAACAAAGCCACTACAAAACAAGGCGTTATTGAATGTGAGAGACAATTAGAAAAAACAAACAAACAAACAAAAAAAAAACAAAAAAAAAGAAACGAGAGAACAATAAAATACCTGACTGGGTAGCAGAAAGCCGGAAGAGATTCCCACGAACGAGAATTGCGAAAGAACACACTTAAAATAGAACTTACGGTTGCATCTAGCCATTTCACCTATAAAATAAAAAAGAACTTGCCACCAATCTAGTCTTCTTCTTCTATGTACCCTGTCCTTTCAGAACGTAAGCAATCATGGCTCTCCACGTCTTCCTATCCCTGGTGGCTCTTAGCACGCTTTCTCCTGTAACACCACGCAACCCCCGCTCTGTCATCCACCTGCTTCGGCTAATCAAACATGTTATACGCTGTTTTCCCCAGTCTCTTTTTCCCTCGATCTGGCCTGTTAGTATCAGGTTCTCCAAGCCCTCCTTCCTCATTTCAAGTCCCAGGAACTTTAGCTGCTTCCATTTTTTCCTTCATCTTTGATGATATTGTCCAACATTCACTGCCATATTGAAGAACTGACATCGCATAGCAATCCAGTACCCTCTTCTTTGTTTCTAGTGAAAGTTTCCTGTCTCTTAATACTCTTCTCAGCTCCTTGAATGCATCCTTGTGCTTTTGGATCTCAGGAATATAAATGTATAGAAACTGCTGTGGCCACAAAGTGAAAGGTCAGTTTATATATTGATTATAATATGGAACTGATCCCCCACTTTATATCGGGTATGTTTCTGTAGAATCACATTTCAGTGGTTTCAATTTTTTCCTTCCTCTTTGATGATATTGTCCAGTATTCACTGCCATATTGAAGAACCGACATCACATAGCAATCCAGTACTCTCTTCTTTGTTTCAAGTGAAAGTTTCCTGTCTCTTAATACTCTTCTAAGCCATGCCAATTCGCCTTCGGATCTCTGTATCGCACTTCCGGCTTCTGTTAGAACACTTCCCATGAATCTAAATTTTTGTACCTGCTTGATTTTAGTATCCTTCACCTGTATTTGGCATTTTGGGCTGCTCTTTTAAAGGTCTTGATAACATAGGGGAAAGTAATATTTATTTTGAAATAGAAAACGTGGCACAAGGCCAAAAGGAGAGATGAGGAATGCTGGCCACCTTTTGTCTTATAATTAACCTTAGCTAGCCACAGTTACTGACCCAAACATAACACAGTATTCTTACTTATCATTCTTACCTAGCTACTATAATACCACAAAGATTCTATGAAGTCCTAACTAGTTTTCATATGTACAATTTGTTTGGTAAATGGGGAGGGGTGTAAAAACAACTACATTTAAGAATGAAACCCCAATGTATTATCCGAGAGGAAAATAATATTTTCTTTGAAAATTAAAAAATATGAAAAAAAAGCCAAAATGAGGTATAGGGAAATGCTGGTCTCCAATCTGTCTTATTTCAAACTTCGGTCAGTCAGTTAAGTGTCATACGTGATACACACTTAGACGATCATGTTTCGAAAAAGACATGACTAAGTGGGCAGAATATTATCCCGCAGTAAGTTGCCATTACTTTCTGCGGTAGACTAGTTGCCAGCCAAGGCTACAGAACCCAAGATGTCGTGTTATTTGATTCATAGCTAGAGGAGGAAGAGATGTATTATATTATTAAGTAATTAGTGGGGGGATCAGTTTATTCCTTCATAGCAATAGAAAACCGATCCCCCACTTTATGCCCAGTATAGTTAATACCTTCCACAAGGGTATTTGTGCGTAAGTAAAAGCAGTGAATACAACTGAAATTCGAACTCGGCTCCCCGATTTCTTGTCACACTCCACCCACGTCTATCGAACAGGTTAAGAGGCTCATCCCTTGTTCCCTGTTTAGGATGTGGTTTCCGGCTTTCTCTTTTCCAATCTTCACACTTTGTTTTTTTTTTCAATTGGAGTAGATAGATCTATCGCCCGGTTCACACTCCACCCACGTCTATTGAACAGGTTAAGAGGCTCATGCCTTGTTCCCTGTTTAGGATGTGGTTTCCGGCTTTCTCTTTTCCACTCTTTTCACTATTACGTAGCCCCCTGCACATCAGTGGTGTTACCGCCTTGCTCGGGGTGATACGATTTAAAAAAAAAAATCCACTGCATCACAAAGGTAATCTCATAAATAAGTAGTGTATAATATTTAAGTTGCACATACTCAAAAAAAAAAAAAAAAAAAAATCCTGCTATTCATCTCGGGGTTCTCGACAAAATCAAAAAGACAATCTGCAACGTAATCAATCCCAGCTCGACTTCCGTCTTTTTCTCACCGACGTTATACTAGCCTCCCTCAGTCTTTTCTGCAAATAATTTAATAGTTTCTTCTCTGACGGGCTTTTTTCCTTGGCGTCCCGATAACATGAACTTACTCCTGTTAGTAGACTGGTATTTATGTTCCACCCTTTTACCGTGAAAATAGCCAAATGTAACCATCACCTCTAGTCTGTTAGTTTCTTCCTTCCGCGTGCGTGCTTCCCTGATAGCTACAGTTTCCAAAAGTTTAAATGCAACGTCAATTGCCATTTTCTACCTCTTTGATTGCCATCCATCTCTTATCCTTTTTCCGACATCCACAGTACCATGTTTTTATATTTACTCTCACGCGAACCCCCTACCCATCAGTGACGGTCCTGCATTTCGCTGGGGGTAAAACGATTATAAAAATGTATAAATCACACGCCACCCACGTCTATTGAACAGGCGTAGAGGCTCATCCCTTGTTCCCTGTTTAGGATGTGGTTTCCGGTTTTCTCTTTTCCAATCTTTTCACTTTTCTTCTTTTTTTTTTTTTCAATTGGAGTAGATAGACTAAACTATCGCCCGGTTCACACTCCACCTTCGTCTATTGAACAGGTGTAGAGGCTCATCTCTTGTTCCCTGTTTAGGATGTGGTTTCTGGCTTTCTCTTTTCCAATCTATTCACTCTTACGTATCCCCCTGCACATCAGTGGCGTTACCGCCTTGCTCGGGGTGATATTATTAAAAAAAAAAAATCCACTTTCAGCATATGTTTAGGATTATTACAATTCTAATCATCGCTTTTTAAAACAATAAACATTGCCGAGGAATGAAGGTAGTTTAAAAAAGTAAAAGCCGTGTTATCGAAAAATCCGTTCGTTTGAGACTCTGTCGTATTGCAAGAATGAAAACCATTGTTCGCCAATATATTCAATCGTGGAACGAATGGCAGATTTTCCTTCAGCTTCACCATTAGATGCAATACCTTGTTGCTTATCAGGGCGACACATTTTAAATGAAAATTTTGGATGAATCCTTTTCTTCGGACGCCTACAAAGACATAAATAAACAAATCTAATTTAACGTTCAGTTCCCAAAACATTTTCCTTGTACAATAATTTAGCAGTAAAAATATTATATATATATATATATATATATATATGTTTGTATTTTATTCATGCTTTCTTCCGTACTGATATTATGTTATATTTAAATAAGATATTGAAATCCTGACAAAGTTTATTTGTACACAACAAATAAACCTTGTCAGGATTTCAATATCATTATATATATATATATATATATATATATATATTCTAAACATATACTTTTAAATATGAGAGATAATGAATGTATACTATGTTTCATCATGAGCCGTTCTAAATATCGTATTGTGGCTTTAATTTCAGTTGAAAATAAAGACAAAAATTCTCCAACGTGTGGATAATTTATTATTAAGTTGGTTTTAAGCTTTCGGCTCACATCAGCCATCTTCAGAGAGGTTACAAGGACGTTAACATAAAGAGATCCACCATCGGCGACGATTTTATCTTGTGTTGACATAAAACTTTGCTAAGCAACAATGGCAGTTAGCAAAAATAGCAAACGTTGTTCGTAAATTTGTAATGCGATTCTATGCTGGAGAATTTTGTCTTTATTTTCACCTGAAATTAAAGCCAAAATACCATGTTTAGAACGGCTCATGATTAAACATTATAAACTTTCATTGTCTCTTATATTTAACAATATATGTTTAGAAAATTATCTGCTGCCTTGATACACTATATATATATATATATATATATATATATATATATATATATATATATATATGAATAAATGTAGTTTTAAGGTGTGCTATATTTATAGAATAAGGTGCTCAATATCAGAGCTAGAACGTATGTAAATATAAAAGAGTGAACATTGAAGTCAAAACTCAGGGGTGACAGACTGTTTCATGCTAAGCGCAATCATCGGGCCTGATGATTGCACTTAGCATGAAACAGTCTGTCGCTCTTGAGTGTTGAATTCAATGTTCACTCTTTATATATATATATTTGGTTCTGTTAACATTTCGGTTTCATGCGGAGTGACGTCATAGAACCGCATTACAAATTTACGAACTGCGTCTGCTATTCGGTGACTGTTATCGTTGCATAGCAATGTTTTATGTCGACACAACATAATATCATTTTTGATGGTAGATGTATTTATGCTAACATCGCTGTAACCTCTCTGAAGATGGCTCTTGAGAGCCGAAAGCTTAGAACCAACATAAGAAAAATATCCAAATGTTGGACAATTTTTTATTTTTATTTTCACCTGAAATTAAAGCCAGAATACGATGTCTACAACGGTTCATGATTAAACATAATAGATATTCATTGTCTGTTTTATTTAATAATATATGTTTAGAATATATATATATATATATATATATATATATATAAATTAGAGAAAATTTTCAAAATTCAAAGGTGTCAATGTATTTTCCCTAATTTATATTGGCTCTGTATTCTTAATACATTGAGCTCTCTGCCTGTATCACTTTTTAATGTTAAATTTTTTTAAATATTGATTAGGATTAGGTTCTTGGAATTTACCTTCCTACTCTTCCACTTCGGATTAAAGAAAAACAAATATATATATATATATATATATATATATATATATATATATATATATATATATGAAACTTTGAAAAAGTTCTCGCTGATTTTTCAAGAAAATTATTGTTCTATTTTAAAAAATTAATCTGAAACAGGTCTATCGCTAGCCACTATTTTTTATCTTTCTGAAAGAGTTTGAACTCCACGTCGTAAAAACATGTCTTCTGAGGCTAAAGCCACTAGTCGAATCCTTTATGAGAATGAAAGTACTGATCAGCCATATGCCAGTCGTAGTCGATAGCAAATTTCATTCAGCTCATAATAATCTACACCCAGCTGACCACAACAAATACAGAGCTGAAGCCTTGAACCATAGATATTCGGCTTTGCCGCCGATGTTGATGCATGGTCGACCTTACCACACGATCTTCTACGCTTAGGATTATCGTCGTGTAATTTCTTTTCATCGTCGGTCAGGATACGATGCAAAAAAAACTTTCCTTTACTACTGTTAAAGCAGCTGTTCAAACGTGATAACTCATGCAGCAACCAATGACCTTGCTTTTGAATCATTCCTAAAACATTTTGAAACTGTTGTGTCATCAACTTTTAATGCTTCTGCAAGTTCAGCTTGCACCTGACACGAGTCTTTATGAAATAATGCTTCCAATTCTTCAGCTTTAACATCAAAGTTATTATTTTTAAAGCATCTAAACCAATCTCTGCGTGTTGTTTCCAACAGAGCAGGGTTGATGTAAGTCTCATCAAGAATTCTGTGCACTTCAGCTGCAGATTTCTTTTGAATAAAGTAGTGCAATAAAATTCCCTGCAAATAACTTTCTTTGGCATGAAATCCAGCATGTTTAACACTATGAAAAACAAAGTTGTTTACACTTCAGTGAAATGATATGAACTGAATTTCAAGCTTTCTTATAGTATTTCTTTATAGATATGTTACCGTCTGAAACTACATGCATGCAGTTCTGGGAATGGCATCTGTTATTGTAGTGTATCCACTTTTCATTGCCAGTCACGATAGGATGCAAAAAAAACTTTCCTTTTCTGCTGTTGAAGCAACGGTTTACAAGCGACAAGACGCCATTCGATGTCTCTCTATTTGAACTCGTAGGCCACCCAATGTCCTTGCTTTTGAATCATTGCTACTGCTTTCAAACTTTTCGAAACTGTTGTCTAACCAACTTCTATTGATTCTACAAGTCCAGCTCGCGCCTGATTTGAGTCTTCATGAAGATATGCCTCCAATTCTTCATTTTCAAACGTTTTTCGTGAAGTAGAGAGTTTATCTAAACTTATTTATAAATGAAACTTTGTTTGTGTGTGTGTGTGTGTGTGTGTGTGTGTGTGTGTGTGTGTGTGTGTGTGTGTGTGTGTGTGTGTCCGTTACCTATAGACTCCGAAACAGCCGAACCCATTTTCTTGAAAATTTACACAGTTGTACTATAAGCGTCTGCGAGTGTTCTTAGCTAGGTTTTGTGTCAAGGTACCCTCGATAAATATCGAAAATCGATAATCAAGAAAATCGGGTTATAGAAGGAGTGGTCTGATTTTTATCAAATTTGATACACTCATAGACAAATACATAAGAAACGATATTCAGAAGTTTCAAGGTTGCAGTTCTTACAATAGTGCAGAAAATCGATTATATATATATATATATATATATATTAGTCATCCGGAGACAGATCTGTTTCGCATTATCACAGCTCATCACTACGGTCAGACTCCGATTGCTTTTTAACCCAGGATTGAAACCTGACCGAACTGGCGTCAATCGGCGATTCTACCTCTGGGCTACGGGCGTTCGGTAGAAGGTGGCAGACTTTTTAGCGCGTATATCATTATACACGCCCAATAGCCATAGTGCTCTAATTCATTACTAAATGAGCGATGCGTATATGTCGGAATAGCTAATGTTTTCAAAGTCCCCCATTCTTCCAGATATATATATATATATATATATATATATATATATATATATATATATACATTAGGCAAGATGTTTGTGTGTATGTCTGTTTATCTGCCTGTATCTATTTTTTCAGCCCTTTCATTTAATTTTTGCTTCGGGTTTGGCTCTAAGTATGTATAATTGTAGTTCTTAGCCTCAGCCATGATACCATTTACTCAGAGGACTTATTTAACCATCAAAATTTAATTTACGACGAAAAAACTTATTTGATATCGATACGAGGAAATCAAAATTTGACTTACATCCATTCATTTTTCTTTCAGTCTACGGTTTCGCTTTAACTGGAAACAACTATTGCTTTTTAGTCTTTCGTGCCACCGTCCAAAGTGTCTGAGCTCCAGGACGATGGATTAGTTTTAAAGCTTTCATTACACCCGAGCAACGCCGGGGTATACTGCTAGTCTTCAATATCTTCAATATCAAAATCATTATTTTTTAAGCGTCTAAATCTGCATGTTGTTTCTCACAGAGAATGGTCGCCATAAGTCTCGTCAAGAATTCTGTGTTTTAGCTGCAGATTTCTTTCGAATAAATAATGCAGTAAAATACACTTTCTTTGGCACAAAATCCGACATGTTTAACGCTATGAAAAACAAATTTGTTTACACTTCGGTGAAACGGCAGACATTGAATTTCTAGCTTGCTTATAGCCCTTCCTTATAGATGCATTAACATCTGAAACTATACACACGCACTTCAGGGAACGCCATCTGTTGAAAAACAGCGAGAACTAATATAATAGGCAAAGCTTAATATACTGCTTTTCAAATTATCAACGAGTTGACACTTTTCCATTCTATACAAAAACTACAAGTTAAAATTTAACGAAATTAGAGAATGATGACATGTATACACACGAACTCTGTAAAAATTGTAAGTCTCTAAAAAAAGGAACAAAATTTACAGTCTTTTACTTAATTTACCTAAATTATTCGTGTGTCAAATTATAAGCGAGATGCAATAAAAAACCCCGTAAAAATAAATAAATAACACTTCAATTGCTTCATTTGCAGAGTTTTATGGATTCATACAGTAACTAAGATTAAATAAAATCGAAATAAAAAAAGTAAAGAGTTCGAAAAGATAGTGGATTTGGTTAATATGAGATATGTGATCGTTTATTTTTTAAAATGACTTAGAAAAGGCGCTGGTCTATCAAACATGTCAATTTCTGGATCTCATCTCATGGAATTTCATGTGATACGTTGATTATTTCCTGTCATCAAATCTAAACTTATTTATAAATAGAGCTTTGTCTATGTGTGTGTGTGTCTGTGTGTGCGTATCCGTTACCTATAGACTCCGAAATGGCTGAACCAATTTTCTTGAACATTTACACAGTTGTACTATAAGCGTCTGCGAGTGTTCTTAGCTAGGTTTTGTATTGAGGTACCCCTGATAAATATCAAAAGGAGTGATCCGATTTTAATTAAATTTGATACACTCACAGAGAAAGACATAAGAAATGATATTCAGAAGTTTCAAGGTTGCAGTTCTTACAATAGTGCAGAAAATCGATAATATATATATATATATGAAAGCTTTCATTACACCCGAGCAACGCCGGGCTATACTGCTAGTAAGTCATACTTGCTTCTAAATTGGCGTCCATTCTCATAAACACGCCGCTTCAGAATGTTCTACAAGTTTTCGAATGGGTTTAAGTCTGGAGAACTGACCGGCCAGCTCATCGTCTGAGATCCACAGTAGTCTAATTTCTGCAGGTACTCTGTAGTTTTCAGCACTGAATGCGAAGAAGCATTATCTTGCATAAATACGATGGCTCTTCTGAAGGTCATTCTTTAGATTTTAGCCAAAGATTTCAGGTGCTCATTGAGGTAGGATGTATAAACAGCTGAAACTTCGTACCGTCAGTCGCTCTCCACGGACCAACCATGATACCACCAGTAATACCAACCCAAACCATAATCCTTCCTTCTCCTCATTGGCGCGTCAAGCGTTGATGACGATCTCGCCCATTTAGGACCAAATCTTCGATCCAACCATCAGGGCCGTCAAATGTTGCACGACGTTCCTCTTTGAAAAGAACTTTCGAGAAATCAAACTTCCTGTTCTTCTTTGCCCATTTCAAACGCATTTGTCGAGTACCCAATCGAGGCTTTGTCACTGGTATTACTGATCTCCCGTCCTTTTTCAGAAGATGACAGCGAGTACTTCTAGACACTGTTGCTTATCCAATGCTTTTGAAAAGTGCTCCACTGATCAGGGTTATTTAGAGCTTCACGTTTCATTCGTGATAAAGAACGACGTGAAACAACCCTCGAGTAACCGTTATCGGCCCTCCTACGTACTTTCGTAGGATAACAGTCTAATTTCTGCTGGTACTCTGTAGTTTTAAGCACTAAAGGCCAAGAAGCATTATCTTGCATAAATACGATGGCTATTCTGAAGGTCATTTTTTAGATTTTAGCCAAAGATTTCAGGTGCTCTTTGAGCAGGGCTATATAAGCAGTTGTGATTATTTTTGTACCGTCAGGTACTCTCCATGGACCAACTAGGGTACTTCCAATAATACCAACACAAATCATCAGAGCCATCAAGTGTTGCACGAGTTTGATCTAACAGACCTTTCGAAAAATAATTCTTCATGTTCTTCTCTACCCGTTTCAAATGAACTTGTATGTGCACTTTTGTTAATCAAGGCTTTCTCACTGGTATCAATAATGTCCTGACCGATTTCAGAAGACGATAGCGAGTACTTCTGGACACTTCTCCAATGCTTCTGAAAAGTGATGCATTGGTCAGACCTGGGTTATTTACAGCTTAACGTTTGATTCGTGACAAAGAATGTCAGGAAATGTTATGGTGCCCTATCTACATTGGAATGAACTCTTCCTCTTTCCTAAATACTAACCTGCGAGAATTCCTGGGGGGCAATCGAGACGCAATGTAACTTGACAGTTTGGACGAACACTTCTTTCTGTTGACTAAGAACACTCTTACTTCGTATATATGTTCTGTTATTCCTATACACTGGTTCAACTTACCGACATTTTCGTGTTTTTCTTCCAGGCCCCCTAACAGGCCACAACAGGAAACAACACTCGAATTAACATTGTCAGCTCTCTAACGGACCTTGGGAGATGCAACAAATCTTTTCCCAATTTGATGATACCTTCCAATTATTTTGGCTATTTCTAAACTAGATTTGCATTTGGAGAGTTAAATATTTTATAAGATAGTATAATATAGCATAATATAATATAGTATAGTATAATATATAATATAGTATAATATAGTATAATATAATATAAAATATAGTATAATATAGTATAATATAATATAAAATATAGTACAATATAGTATAATATAATATAATATAGAATATAGTATAATATAATATATAATATAGTATATTATACGATATTATACTATATTATAATATACAATATTATACTATATTATATATTATACTATATACTATATTATATATTATATTATGATATATACTATAGGATAATATAGTATAATATAATATATAATATAGTATAATATGGTATAATATAATATATAATATACTATAATATACTATAATATAGTAAAATATAATATATAATATAGTATAATATAGTAAAATATATATAATATAGTATAATATAATATATAATATAGTATAAGATAGTATAATATAGTATAGTATAATATATCATAATATAGTATAATATAGTATAATATATAATATAGCTTTCAATAGGTTCCAAGTCATATTTGCGGCCCATAATTGATCGATTATAATGAAACTTGTTTATAGTCTGAAACATTTCTATGTCGTGTTAATATTGTAAATGGCTACTGTTTGTTTCCTGTTGAACAGAACAATACAGTTTTCATACAACTTTCGCATATACCTATTTCTATTATAATGTGAAAAGTTCGTTAACTTCCGATTTGTAGATTTTCTTGAAAAGGACAAATAATCACCATTTTAATAAATTGAAACTCAGTTCGTATATATAAATATCATTATTTATTTATTTTCCTGACGAGCCGTAGGGCGAAACCGTGATAGGCTGTTAGCTCTTGCTTAGATTTGTTAGGGTTTTCGTCTTGGTTTTTTTTTTCTTTCTTACGAGTGCTTGACTTTTTGTTCATGTACTTCGTTTGTTTCTTTTTTTACTTCCCCTTTTTTCCCTCCGAGTTCATTCTCGGTGGGTTGTACAAGACGATTTAAATTATAGCTTAATTAATACTAGTTTTGGCAGAGTTAGTTCCGTTACTATTGGTATTGTTATTACTATATATATATATATATATATATATATATATATATGTTTAAAAAGCTTAGCTTCAGAGCGCACAGTTCTTTCGGACCTAGCAGCAGATGAACACTGGACACAGTCAAGCTGAAAATGATATATTTTTTTATTTACAAAAACACTTCAATTTACGTCGAAGATATTAAGAAAACTCGGGACAGATTAATTGTGTTAAATCAGAACAGCAATTGTTGGTTGCATTTTTGTTTTTTGTTCTGTATTAATATTCATGTAAAACCAGTTTGCCCAAATATTAATCATGGCGGCCTGGAAATATAATTATTAAAAGATGTCAAACGTCAAGATTAAAATAAGAAGAATTTTGGCGAAGGACAGCAATAAGCTAAAAAAATAAACAGAAGAAATACAATAAAAAACTAGAAACTCGGACTTGACAGCATGTTGCAATATTTTGCTGTTCCTTTTTTATGTCTGTTCACATCTCTCTATCTACATGTATGTATGTATGTATGTATGTATCTATATACATACATATATATGTCTGTCTACCAATCTGTCTACATATAGATATCTATCTGTCTACATATCTTGCTGTGTCTGCTTGTTCACATATCTTTCTCTCAACATATCTATCTATCTATCTATTCACATATCTATCTATCTATCTATCTCATATCTATCTATCTATCTATCTCATATCTATCTATCTATCTCATATCTACCTATCTATCTATCTATCTCATATCTATCTATCTATCTCATATCTACCTATCTATCTCATATCTATCTATCTATCTCATATCTATCTATCTATCTCATATCTATCTATCTATTCACATATCTATCTATTCACATATCTATCTATCTATTCACATATCTATCTATCTGTCTGTCTGTTCACATATCTTTCTATCTGTCTGTCTGTTCACATTTGTCTATCTATGTTCATATATATCAGAACTTTTCTTTATGCAACATTTTCGAAGCATTGGCTATTAGGTGCAATGCACACCGTTTAAAATAAAAAAGGAGGCATCTATTTTCAAATATATCCTCAGAAATAACATTGGAAGTCATATAGTGAATAATCGGTACTTGAAATACGCTCAAGATCAGCAGCAAGTTTATGTTTGTCCGCCACGACGGGTTTCTTACTGATGCAGGAGTAAATTGTGGTGTCATCTGCGTAGATGCCTACTTGGCACTTGATCTCGTCCGGGAGGTCATTTATGAAAATAAAGAAGAGCGTCGTGCCTAGGATAGTGTCCTGAGGGACACCAGTGTTTGTACAGTAGGATGTGGAGGCATGTCCATTGAAGACGACCTTCATTATGCGGTTATTTAGAAAAGATTGGATCAGATAAAGCAAGCATTTGGTAATACCGTAACCCCGTAGCTTGCATAGAAGGCCAGCGTGCCAAACCCTGTCAAAAGCCTTGGAGATGTCCAAAGCAACAGCACGAGCCTCGTCGGATTCATCACGGGCCTGGAACATGTACTCCGTAATGGTTGTTAGCATGTCGGTCGTGGATCTGGCAATGTGGAAGCCATACTGCCTGTCAGAGAAGAGTTTATCGGCAGTCAGATGTTGTACTATTTCAGCAGTAATAATGGCCTCGAATACTTTCCCGTAAACTGGTAGAAGGCTGATAGTGCGATAATTGGATGAGTCCGAGGGTTCACCAGAGTTCTTAAATGCAGGAACGACAGAAGAGGACTTCCAGCATACAGGAAAACAGGAAGCAGAAAGGCAGTAGTTATAGAGTTTAGAGAGGACAAAGGAGAATTTAGAAGCACATTTCTTAAGGACAATCACCGGGATTACATCACCAACGCTCGTATTATGGGGGACAAGTTTGATATTACTCGAGATACTACAGTTGGGGTAATGTATACATCGTTTAGTTTAGCCTCAGTTCTAATAGAGAAGTCGGGTGGGGGAACTCCAGATGAGTCAAATGAGAATTTGGATGAGAATCTGCGAGCAAAGCATTCGGCCTTGTCCGCTGATGCTGTGGGGACCTCAAATTCATTTATTAAGGGAGGGATAGAGGATTTGCTATTGTTCAGCACCCGTTTGCATAACCGCCAATAGTCCTTGGAGCCGAATTTGCGGTCAGCTATGCGCTGTCGCATTCTCTCCGCAAACAACCGTTTGGCGTCATTCAGGATTCCCTTGCACTCATTACGAGCAAACGTGAATAGGCGCCTATTGTGGTTAGATGAATGTCTCCAAAATAGTCGTAAGTAGTGGTTCCTGTGGGCAATGGGGGTCGAACAGGCAGGAGAGAACCAAGGGGAAAATAAGGTTAAACTTCTTGGTAGGCATGAAGGCATCAATGTCAGCTTTCACCAAGGAAGAAATCTCAGAGGCAGTCATCAACTGGGAGATCAAACACTTTTCCCCAAGGGATGTCGCATAGGAAATCGCGAAAGGCGTCCCAGTAAACTCTTTGGTAGCAGTAGGAAGTCCTACAGGTAGGAGGCTTGGTGAGAGTGGAGAGAAATATTAAGAGAGACAACAGCATGATCGGAGTTGACGAGAGGGCAAAGCTGCGAGACTTGGCAGGAGTCAGGTGCAGTGGTAAAGCATAGATCTAGTAGCGAGGCGTGTCCAGAGGAAGTGCTAGGAAAACGTGTGGGAAAGTCCACTACTTGCCTAAGGGATTGGGAAATGGCAAAATTCATGGCGTGTATGCCAGCTAAATCAGTAACAGAGTCTTTAAACCCCTCAGCCTGATGGGCGTTAAAATCTCCGAATACAAATGTGTGAGCGAATGGGTGGGAGGAAGTAGCCTTATCTATATTTGCAGAAGTGCTGTCTAGAAGAGAGCAGTCGGGAGAGGAGGGAGACGGTCAAGGAAGAAAAGGTAGCTAACCGAACTGAGAAGTGACAGGCGGAGACATCTATACTGGTGGTCAGGGGATTTGAGCGATATCACCCTAGCTACAGGGAGGTGTTCACTAACGTAGACCCCCCAGTCTATGCATATGGACAGTGGAATCCTTCCTTAAGAGGGGAAGATAACCAGGGAATTGATGAGTTGAGGTTAGTCTCACAGATCGCTAGGATGTCAAGGGACTTTTCGTGGAGGAAAGCTTCTAAATTACAAAAGTTAGTACGAATACCCCGGATGTTAGTAAAATAAATGTTAAGAGATTTTGGTGATTTGAGTTTGACTGGTTTAGGATTTTTTCTGATTTTGTTTTCCATGTTGTGGTTTATTTGTAGGGAGAGACCTTGAGTAGAAGATGCGGGCGGTCATTATCCACGATATACGCTGGGAGGGAAACTGGCTCAGGCTGAATCAAAGTGTGGCCTCGGGGTTGCCTTCCGAAAGCGCTTGCAGGGACATCTTTCCATGCGCGACATGGCACTACAAGAACCCCGATATTATGCAAGTGTTGATCTGATCAGCCGCTCTTGACGCTACGCAAGAGTTAGAGCTCCTAACTACCAGCCAGAAGCAGCAACCAGGAAACTGCCAACCCGGTACCCTCATAATGATGAGACGTTGCCACCAACCAAACATATCGCAGGAAAATCACGGAAGCACCAATATTGGAGGTCTGTGAGAAAAGAGAAAGCCGGAAACCACATCCTAAACGGGGAACAAGGGATGAGACTCTACATCTGTTCAATAGACATGGGTGGAGTGTGAACCGGGCGATAGTTTGGTCTATCTACTCCAATTATTATTGATACTGAGGTGGGCAGATTTGTCGATGTTACAAAATCTCGGATGATATTGCAAACAAACGCTTATCAACAACGGCTTTCCAAATTATTTACTTGATAACCATATAAAACTTTTTCTTCGAAACGTAACCAATGGCAACCACAAAGACGCAGACAAAAACGATATCAATATTTTTTACAAAATTCCAATGCACAATAACTACAGACAAGATGAATCCTTACATCTCAATTTTAATACAACATTAATATGATTCGTGTAAAATCCTTTGTAAAATAAAAACGGAAGCTGATGATGAAGTAGGCCTATACTTCCGATTCACCATGAAATAACGTGTCTGCCTTAATTTTTCTTATATTTGCTCTATATGTATTTATATGCATATATGTTTAGAGCTCTCTTAGAGAGTTATTCTACCACTATATGTACAGGATACCCCTTTGGATTTTTCTATACCCACAGTGCATGCTGATATATTCATATATATATATATATATATATATATATATATATATATATATACGTTATGTTAAACGATAGAGACAACTTAGTCTTGCAGATTTTCTTTTGTATTTTCTCATATTTTCTAATGAGGTTTTTTTTTATTTCCGAATTATATTTATGCAAAAATTGTCCAAAGTTTATCCGAGTACTTTCGAACGTCATTGTTCATCATCAGGCAATTTTTGATGTTTAAACTGTAATTTTGACCCTGAAAAAAATTACCGTTTGAATTAATAAAAAAGGGTGACAATTCAATTCTTCTAACGAAAATACGACCCCTAAATTTACTGTCATGTATTTGAGACTGGCCAACTAAAATTTCAAGCCAAGGTCATATTATCGCTTAGGGTAAAAATGCAAACTCCAGTCATAAATAACACTGTAAATCTCATCCCCTCACCTCGATCTTTTTTTTTTTTTTAGGCCAAGATCATCTCATTGCTGGGGATATAATAACCAACACTGTAATTCTTACCTCCTCACCACGATTTTTTCCTCACATGATTTTTTTTTGTCTGGATAAATCTAAGCCAGTCCTTGTTGTGAGGAATTTGGTCTGATGAGCGGTCTGTATGAGCTCCGCGAAAAAAGCTATTACTAATGGATTTATAAAAACATTCAACTTATTTTCATTAGAATACACTGTTAAATTCTAACACTGAGTTCTCATCGGATGTAAATCCC